>JAQPZY010001360.1:2150000-2351070 GCA_029931535.1 Margaritifera margaritifera
TTGTCCTTTCTGCAAGAGAACAACAGATAGTTCAACTCCTCTGAGTTAGTGACCAGCCGGCGCGTCATGCACTTGCAGCCGTTCCCGCTGCCGGCTATGAACTTGCCGATGATAATTTGGCCCATATCCTTGTCCTCCAGCAGTCACACTTCGGTATTTTTTGTAGGAAACTATGGCATCGGCCACCTCTAAGTGGGTGAGAGAAGACCGTCTCGACCATAAACCTCTGCGGTGCGATAGGGGACAAGCCACAATCGTTGCAGGCAGCCTTGTTTCATCTGGACTTGCTTAAATTACGGCTAAACCAGGCAGAGATGAGTGGCAGTCGGGCTCGAAGGCCATGGAGCGCAGCTGTGTCCCGGCTGATCATCATTAGGAAGCGGCCTTCGATTTCCACCGGATCATCCCTTCGCACGGGTAGCCGAACCATTTAAAGTATGGGAAGCACTCTCCCATTCCCAGGAAGTTGCGTGCGTAACAGGCGGCCATGTAGAGGCTTACCATCTTCGACACACTCTAGTCACTGTTCCAGAGCCCGCCATGTACAAACTCAACGCGTGTCCCCTGAACGACCTCCAGCATGGTCGCGGGCGTGGGCTTTCGGCCGTTTCGTTCCTTGGCTGCACTGGTTTCGCTTTCGCTGCGCAGCTTCGCTGAAGACTTTGGGCGCCAGCTCTCCGGGTTTATCTGTATACTTGATGCATATTTTAATGATCTGCGCGTGCTTTCCTTGGGTTCTACAGTAGTGCCCGATGTGGTAAATGAGCTCGATCTCCCGCCCTTTGACCAGCAGTTCCCACTGTTGAAGATTTCACCGCCAGAGATGTCCCTTAGAACGATCGCCCGCTTGAGACTTTTGTCCAGATCGGCTACATCGTCTACGGTTGCTACTGTTTCATGAACCCGCCTCTCCCACACCGCCAGCTTCTGCCGGCAGGTCTCTGTCAGGCCCTGCCATCTGGCGACGTTATCAAAGTTTTCCACCTCGGACTATGTGTCTCAAATGGGTCGTCTTTTCCGGCGCGAAACGCGCTGTTCACATGCTCTACCCGCCAACCTCAAACTCTTGCTTGGCCTCACGGAAGCTACGGTAGCAACACCGGTCCAAGTTTCTGGGAATAGACACAGGGTGCTGCGCTACCTTGTCAAGATTCCATGGGTTATCGAGTGGCTCGGGCTTGATGGCGCCCAGGCGGTTGGATTCCTCTCTCTCTCTCTCTGGCTCTGCTGCACAGGCTGCCCCCAGGTGGTCGAGCCGTTCCCAGAGCTGCTGCAGTGCTTTGCGGCTCCTAGGATAATGGAGGATCAGAACCTCGTCAGTGTATCACTTTGCTCTATGCAATGTGTTTCTAATAGATGCTCGAGTATATACCACCCAACACATTTCCCCCGCACAAAAATAACTTTTAATACACGTGCATTTTGATGAGATGCTCTGCGGTCACCAGCCTATAGTGCGCCCTGATCTTCTTTTCCTTGCCCTGCAGCTTGGCTCATGCCTTGTGACTGCCGTACACCCGACACAGCCACGCCAGTGCATCTTGCAGTATTCCAAGACACACAGCGCCTCGCATCGCTCTGTTTTTCTCAGCGGCAGCCGCCCACATATTGTGGGCCCTCATCTTGTCGGTATATACACTGTAATATATTTCTCTAATAAAAATGTATTCCTCTGAGGCCCGGAAGATTCTCGAGTAAGGGTAGTACCTATAGACTTAGAGTAAGGGTAGTACCTATAGACTTAGAGTAAGGGTATTACCTATAGTCTTAGAGTAAGGGTATTACCTATAGACTTAGAGTAAGGGTAGTACCTATAGACTTAGAGTAAGGGTATTACCTATAGTCTTAGAGTAAGGGTAGTACCTATAGACTTAGAGTAAGGGTATTACCTATAGTCTTAGAGTAAGGGTAGTACCTATAGTCTTAGAGTAAGGGTATTACCTATAGTCTTAGAGTAAGGGTAGTACCTATAGTCTTAGAGTAAGGGTAGTACCTATAGACTTAGAGTAAGGGTAGTACCTATAGTCTTAGAGTAAGGGTAGTACCTATAGACTTAGAGTAAGGGTATTACCTATAGACTTAGAGTAAGGGTAGTACCTATAGACTTAGAGTAAGGGTAGTACCTATAGACTTAGAGTAAGGGTATTACCTATAGACTTAGAGTAAGGGTAGTACCTATAGACTTAGAGTAAGGGTAGTACCTATAGACTTAGAGTAAGGGTAGTACCTATAGACTTAGAGTAAGGGTATTACCTATAGTCTTAGAGTAAGGGTAGTACCTATAGTCTTAGAGTAAGGGTAGTACCTATAGACTTAGAGTAAGGTCGTACCTATAGTCTTAGAATAAGGATATTACCTATAGACTTAGAGTAAGGGTAGTACCTATAGTCTTAGAGTAAGGGTATTACCTATAGACTTAGAGTAAGGGTATTACCTATAGACTTAGAGTAAGGGTAGTACCTATAGACTTAGAGTAAGGGTAGTACCTATAGACTTAGAGTAAGGGTATTACCTATAGACTTAGAGTAAGGGTAGTACCTATAGACTCAGAGTAAGGGTAGTACCTATAGACCTAGAGTAAGGGTATTACCTATAGACTCAGAGTAAGGGTAGTACCTATAGTCTTAGAATAAGGGTAGTACCTATAGTCTTAGAGTAAGGGTAGTACCTATAGACTTAGAGTAAGGTAGTACCTATAGACCTAGAGTAAGGGTATTACCTATAGACTTAGAGTAAGGGTAGTACCTATAGTCTTAGAGTAAGGGTATTACCTATAGTCTTAGAGTAAGGGTAGTACCTATAGACTTAGAGTAAGGGTAGTACCTATAGTCTTAGAGTAAGGGTAGCACCTATAGACTTAGAGTAAGGTAGTACCTATAGTCTTAGAGTAAGGATATTACCTATAGACTTAGAGTAAGGGTAGTACCTATAGTCTTAGAGTAAGGGTATTACCTATAGACTTAGAGTAAGGGTATTACCTATAGACTTAGAGTAAGGGTATTACCTATAGACTTAGAGTAAGGGTAGTACCTATAGACTTAGAGTAAGGGTAGTACCTATAGACTTAGAGTAAGGGTATTACCTATAGACTTAGAGTAAGGGTATTACCTATAGACTTAGAGTAAGGGTAGTACCTATAGACTTAGAGTAAGGGTAGTACCTATAGACTTAGAGTAAGGGTATTACCTATAGACTTAGAGTAAGGGTAGTACCTATAGTCTTAGAATAAGAGTATTACCTATAGTCTTAGAGTAAGGGTAGTACCTATAGACTTAGAGTAAGGGTAGTACCGAATGCGTTCGAGTAAGTGTATTACCTATAGACTTATAGACTTGGAGTAAGGGTAGTACCTAATGCGTTCGAGTAAGTGTATTACCTATAGACTTAGAGTAAGTCTATTATCTATAGATTTAGAGTAAGGGTGTTACCTATATACTTCGAGTTAATGTGATGCCCTATAGACTTCGAGTAAGGGTATAACCTATAGATTTCGAGCAAGTGCGTTACCTATAGGCTTAGATTAAGTGTGTTACCTATAGACTTCGAGTAAGGGTGTTATATATTGAGTTTGAGGAAGTGTATTATTACCTATAGACTTCGAGTAAGGGTATTACCTATATACTTTTTTAAACAAACTTCAATTGTGATGATAATTTATTATGTCTACCTAACAACATAAGAATCATTTACTCTAAATTTACAACTTTAAATCATCATTTACCAATAGAGGCAGGAGGATTGATAAACACCCCTAGATAGTAAAGATTGTGTACTGTATGTGATGGAAATGACATGTGTGATGAGTTGCAGTGTATATTAACACGCGGTCACCTCAAAGAGCAAAGGAAACTATATTTATATTTATTTTTATAAAATATCAAGTATATTAAATTTCCGTAATTTGTTTAATCCCATAAAAATGAACTCATGAATCTATGTAAATTTATTAACGTCATTATGGTAAAATTCAATTGTGAAGCATTTCAACTCATTGGTCCTAAAATGTGTATTAACTTAAGTGAAACACATTTGATTTGAATTAGTATGAATTTCGAGTTTTATACACAGGTTTTTCTCATCAATTCTCTCGCGAGCAAAGTTAATCAATATATCTTACTTTATGGTATTATAGTTACTTGATACACATGATACACTTGGTGCGCCGAAAAGGTTTGTATTTACATAACTTGTCTCCTGCAAAAGAGAACTATAATTAATATAATTAATTTATCGAGTTAAACGCATGTTCATCTATTAATTATAGATTCTTCTGTATTCAGTATTGACCTGAGTGGAATAAAGATTGTATCTTGTGTCTAAATCCATGGTAAACCTAACGATTTGAAGACATACTGAATTTGTTTGGAAAAGTGCAGCATGATCTTTGGAGGATATATATATATATATATATATATATATATATATATATATATATATATATATATATATATATATATATATATATATATATATATATATATATATACATATATATATATATAATTATTCTCTGTTTGTATATATATATATATATATATATATATATATATATATATATATATATATATATATGCAGACAGAGAATAATTCTTTAATCGGTTAGAACTGGAGACCACACAAGGGAATTCGCATTTGGACCACCTCGGGTATTTCTGCGAGACTGTTGTTGTTCGTCCTTCGAGTTAGAAGGTGACCATGACATGACTAACTGGTTTGGTTTCTATGAGTACGTGAATGGCTGATCAGGCCAATTTGTACTTTGAACTGTCTGTGACACACTAGACAGGAGATGCCGTTTGGGTTTGCTTGATCAATAGAGGACGTGCTGCAGTTCTGAGATTTACGCTGCTCACGCTTCTGCACTACCTCTGCAGTTCTCCTCCGTTCAAAGTCTGTAGCTCCAGTATGGATGAGACTCTGCCAGGTGAAGCGATCCTGTGTGAGATCTTCCCAAGAATCAGCGTCAATGTTGAAGTGTTTCAAGGCTGACTTGGAGGAATCTTTGAAGCGTTTCTTCTGAAAAGTGGCGGCGCGGGGGGCAGTGTTCGTTAGTGGCGCCCTTACCGAGGCGCCAGAGGGCAGTGTTCTTTAGTTGCGCCCCTACTTTGCCACAGAGAAATGTTTTTATATCAGTTGCCAACCTCCACCGCCATCTACGCCTCGGTTACAGCTGAAAAAAAATTCCCGACGGCGCCCCTCTTGGCCAGGCGCCTGGGAGTCACTGCTTCTGATCACCCTGAGATCGCTTTCCCTCCTTGAGCTCGCCGTAGAAGATCTTCTTTGGTAGTCGCTCTTCTGACATCTTGGTGACGTGGCCTGCCCGTATCAACCGTGATTTCATCACCAGAGTGTGGATGCTTGGAATGCCAGCCCGTGTGAGAACCTCAGTGTCTGTGACCCTATCCTGACATCTTATCCTCATCAGCTTTCTCAGGCAGCCCATGTAAAAATGGTTCAGCTTCTTGGCATGGCGTCTGTACACCGTCTATGTTTCGCAAGCATACATCAGGGTCGGCAACACACTGACTTTGTAGACCTTAAGTTTTGATTATAGACTGATGCTTCTGCGCTCCCACAGTGTGCTGCCGAAATAGGTGAACTTGTCCACTGCCACGAGGGTTTGGCCATTTACTGTGATGGTATGTTTTACATAAGGCTTTCCTGGTGCAGGTTGGTGCATCACCTCTGTCTTCTTTATACTGATTGTGAGACCGAAATTGTCACAAGCTGAAGAGAAATGGTCCATACTCTGTTACATGTCAGACTCAGATTTGACATTCAAGGAACAGTCGTCAGTAAACAAGAGATCACGAACAGTCACTTCCTGTAACTTCGTCTTCGCCTGTAGTCTTCTCAGATTGAACAGCTTGCGGTTAGTCCGGTATCTGATGTCGATCCCGGTGTCATAGTCACGGAAGGCATCAGTAAGGCATCTGAGAGACTAAAATACAGCTGATGTATGATCCGTAGGATTGACCTCGAAGTTACAAAAGAAAAATAGAAAGTTACACTTTTCGATTTTAATCATTCTTCCTCTCAGATAGATATAGTGTGGCACTCACAGAGCTGCAACTAATACCATTGAACCTTTTCCCGTCTGTATCAACGACAGTCTATCGTTTACTTGGTACATAATGCGACTTTGGTATTCATCTTTTTGTAAATCCAGTGTCAATCAATATGAAGCAAGAGCTGTAAGCTTTCCAAACAATTGATTTCTTCATTGATTTTTGGGTCGCATTAGATGGAGACCTTGGCAGAATTGACCATTATTCCATTCGTTCCAAGATGCATCGTAATTTGTCTCTAATATAAAGTTTGGTAGCAATTCTGGATTTAATTTGGCGTGCATAGGGACATAATTGTATGAAGAAGACAAACGCTTTAATCCATCGATTCTCTGAATATTGGAATAACTAACCAGGCTCTTTTGAATATATATCCTTACCCTGGTAAATACTAGTAATTTGTGTCAGGATTGCGTTTGGTAAATAAATATACATCCTTAACCTGGTAAATACTAGTAAATATCTGTCCGGATCCCGTCTGGTATATAGGTATACATGCATAACCAGTTAAAATACTAGTAAATATCTGTCCGGATTCCGTCTGGTATATAAGTATACATCCATAACCTGTTAAAATACTAGAAAATATCCGGCCGGATTCCGTTTGGTATATAAATATACGTCCTTACCCTGGTAAAAACTAGTAAATATCTGGCCGGATTCCGTTTGCTATATAAAAGATGAGGAATTTTATGGATAAAAAGATAAATGGGTTCCTCCAATGATTATCTGAATCTTCGACTATATCATACCTAGATTGCGTGCGTGTTTTGGGGCATACCTCAACATTTTTCCCAGATAAGGAGCCTCTGTAACTCAGTTGGTGGAACGTCGGACTCATAATCCAAGGATGGCGGATTCTATATTCGCCCAGGCCATCCCTGGGTCGGCTGCCTCGGTGTGTCCTTGGGAAAGGCAATTAGCTTCCATTTCCTAGGCATGATATAGCCAATAATATATTTGAAGCGCCGTTAAAATAAACCAAAACAAAACTTTTCCACAGAAATCCTTCGCTGTCCAAGATAGGCGTAATAAAGTCACCACTTTTATTTATACCGTCTTAGCATACTTCCGTCAAAGAATCTGGATCACCTCTAATGATATTGTGGTTCAACAACATTACCTTATTATCTTGCGATCAGTAGATACATTTTGTGAAGATTCGATTTTTGACATCAAAATTCAAAAGAAATATTTTCAATTAACTCCCAAAGCTGAAATATTATCACCCTCGGCTCATCCGCCCGTGTACTTGAACCTAAGAGAATGAAAACTTTTACAAATAAAGAAATAAAGAAGAGTTTGTAAGATCTCACGCGATATATAAACTTACAATTAAGTGAAATATTCATCGAAGAAAGAAAAATAAAATGTTTCTAATGTGATATATATATATGTATATATATATATATATATATATATATATATATATATATATATATATATATATATATATATATATATATATATATGTATATATATATATAACGTTTAAACACAACATTAATACCAAAAGATTGATAGTTGGATTCTTCTTTGACGCAAACAAGAAAGACAATATTCGAATCCAGGTTCTGAATTTATAGTTGATAGTAATGACCAATGTCTTAGAAACGTTGTTTTTGACAAAGTTGTGGAAGAAATATCAATTTTGAAAAGATGTGCACATTCCATGGATTTGGTACGTTTTAAGCAATGGACCATATAAAATGAGGGGCTCTTCGCGAATCCTTCGTACAAACAGACATACAATAAATAGTATATGTCCTACCTTAAAGTATGCATTCTTAGGAGAACATAAAAAAGAAGTTGAAATTCATATTTCAAGTCTTTCATCATACAACTTCACCAGACTTACCTTATTGATGATTCAGTGCACAGTTCGAACTATTACCAGCAACTGCCATTGTAAATTAATGTTTTGATTTATTGCTCTACGCCACATTTCCCAAAAAATATTCAGTACTTTTATGTGGACCGAGAAAATCGTGAGAACCTTAATCAGGCCAATCGGATTTTTTTTTATGCCATTGCTCCACTTCAAAACTTGACAAGAAAATGTCATAACGTGTTATATCTGTGTTAAAGCATCTAGAATGTCAATCTGATTACTATCACGTCTTCCAGCTCGCGGCGCGCAAACGGGAGCAGAGTTGGAAGATCTGATTTTAATCACATTGCTAGAGTGTAAAACTTGCATGTACACTTCTAGTTGATATAGAAGGTGTAAAGTACCACATTTCATTCCAATAATTTATAAACATGTGCAGAGCAGGTAAGTTAAAGGAGGAAGAGAATTCGTATAGAATGTAGAATCTATAGAGAGAAGAAAACCTGTGTCCGTTAGTGACATTCTCTCTCTCTCTCTCTCTCTCTCTCTCTCTCTCACACACGCACAGACACGCGCGCACACACATTCTTTCTCCACGTTATGCATAACTAAAATTCATCAATATGGCTTCGCTTATAAATTCTCTTGCGAACAAAGTTAATAACGTTTGCTCAATTGTTATTTTCAAAAAAGAAAGCTTCACGAGAAGACCCTGTAGTATCCATTACACCCTGAGTGTCGGGTGGCACATATATCCTGATGCTATTGTCTGCATAACTGACATTTACTTAACGAGGTTATCTCCCTTCCAGCTTTTCTTTTCACCTAACACACGGGTATGATTCAGAGCATGACAGATAAGAGTGCGACAAACATATCACTTTATACGTGAAATATATTTCCATACTAGTAAATGTTGGAGCTTGACCATGAAACTCACTCCTTTTTGTTTTAGTTCACTTCTATGACTTGTAAATTCAATCGTTTAGCAGATGAGATGCAGGCGGATGCATGGGAACACTTACATAATCGTGGGAATATATATATTTATTATATATATCATAATGAGATATTGAAATGTATCAGTCTGAGAAAATGTATATCGCCACAGTTGCAATAATGCTTTATCGCCTCAGTGGTGATATCACTTTTGGAACTACTTTCTTTTCCAATTTAGGAAATTCTTATATATATATATATATATATATATATATATATATATATATATATATATATATATATATATATATATATTTAATTTTTCTTCTTCTCCATCTTCTCTCCGTAGAGGCCGTATATATAAGCTGCATCTTTATCATGGACGTGGGTACCCAGGACAATTTCAAAGAGTTACTCTCTCTCTCTCTCTCTCTCTCTCTCTCTCTCTCTCTCTCTCTCTCTCTCTCTCTCTCTCTCTCTCTCAGAATGAACAGATTTTAAAATGTGTAAAGACTCTACATTATATAAGTAATGAGGAGGTACCATCAAAAAATTACTAAAAACGAACTCCAAATTCCCAAAGAACAAAACGCAGGTTTCAAGTATTACCTTTTTTTAAAAATAGTTTTCCACATGAATTGTTCAAATTATAAGTGACTGAACTAAACATGACCAGTTGATATTCGATATTGAGTGACGTTCATACAGTAACGTATACACCCTAATAAAACCGTATAAGCTTTTCGGAGAAAAGATCTTGATTAAATATAATACACAAATTGTTTAATTAGCGATTTTCACTCTCATCACACTCATAATCATGTTTGAAAGCGATGAAGAAATCGGAGATAAATCAGTGCTGATTGCAAAGTCCAATGAAGTAATGTCGAAATTTTGATGCGGCGTCTGATATCGAAGAGGATTGAAAGAACGCCTGGTCCACAGAATTCACGTTTGAATACGAAAATAAGCAAACTGAAGAAACAAAATCCCAGTTGGTAAACTCACAATCATTAAAATATTTTGTTTAAAGATGTTACGCTCTGAAATCTCTCTGATGAAGGTAACGAATATAAAATCCTTAAAATATAGGGTCCAAATTTGTTATATAAACCTCATTCCCTCCAGAAATTAGAAGAGTTTCTCTGGTGATACACCCTCTTTAATTTACTTAATTGCATTCACATAAAAACTAAGTATGTCCCATAGGGTGTAAGTTGATTTGTCTCAGTGTCACTGGACACTGGCAGGGTATACACTCTGGTCGAGTTTCACCCATCAGCTCAATTAAGCAGTATGTGTTGTCGACGCACGAGTAAGGACTATACGTGTGATGTAACGAGTACACTGGATAAGCAACAATTCTCTTTGATTAAATCTATCTCATACATGTATACTCATACGTGCATACAGAGAGAGAGACACGCACATATATTTACGCACGTAGGACATACATACATATATACATACATACATACATACATACATACATACATACATACATACATACATACATACATACATACATACATACATACATACATACATACATACATACATGCATACATGCAACGCTGAAAGTAATTGTCCATGTTAACGTAATTTATTTATTATGCTAGAAGACAAGTTTTGCAACGCACGTTTTCTGTTCTTCCACGCATCATTTCAAAATTACCGGCAAACCACTCAAATGCATTAAAAGCTGACCGAATTCCAACGGTTTAAGGGATATTAACCTATCTGGGCGACGTTTTTAAACCAACAGGACTAACTACTCCGATATGAAATCGTTTATGTAACAATGAGTGAGAATATATTTTGGAACAAGCCTTTTAGAACAAGAAATAATGGATCGATTTGTTCATTTTTGGTTAACAAGAAAAAATATGCAGTCGTCCTGAAAAAACTTTGTCACATGCATTTTCCTGTCAGATCACAAATTGAAAAGTTTTCGCCGCTAAATCGAGTACAGAAATGTATTTAGACGGAGTTTAATTGCATGCGTAGCCGCTAAAAGGGATGCTGTGTGGACTGTATGTGTCGGTTTTTATTTATTTATTTAGTTACTTAGTTAGTTAGTTAGTTAGTTAGTTAGTTAGTTAGTTAGTTAGTTAGTTAGTTAGTTAGTTAGTTAGTTAGTTAGTTTTGCTTATTTATTTGCGTGCGTGTGTGCCTCTTTTTCTAACATACCTGTTAGGTCGACTGCACAAACTACTCTTGTCCAACATCAAACCCGTATTAAAGAATGCCAGTACTATGCGAAGATAAAAGATATCAGTTTTGATATATCTATAGACATATTTATATGGTTGTACTTAACTAGATATTCAATTTGTTTTGAATGAGCAGGTTGATGCAGCCTTTCACTTTTATTTTGTAATTTGACTCTTTGTTGTGTTTCAAGATCACGTATTATTCTGAATTCGATAAACCTAATGTAATCTCTGTTTAAGAGGAAATAAATTAAATCATACATACATACATACATACATACATACATACATACATACATACATACATACATACATACATACATACATACATACAACGTTGAAAGATGCACATGTCCAAGTTAACGTAATTTATTGATAAGGCTTGTCCAAAAGTTATTTAACGGAAGTTTTCTGTTCTTCCACACATCATTTCAAAGATACCGGCCAACCACTGTAATACATTTAAAGCTGACCGAAGTACAGTCGCTTCAGGAATATCAACCTGTCTGGGCGACGTTTTCAAACCAACAGGACTACTACTCCGATATGAAGTCGTGTACATAACAATGAGTGAGAATATATTTTGGAACATACCTTTTATTACAACCTTTTATTACAACAAATAATGGATCGAGTTGCTCAGTTTTTGTTAAGGAGAAAAACATATCTCGAAAATTGCATGTGACAAAGTTGTTCAAGAGACAAATAACTGTTACAGAGAAAATGGACCCTCTTAGTACCAGAGATATATTTAAGCAGACACCACTGTAAAGACACTAAATAGGTTGGATGTTCTCATACCCTGCATGATATTATAAATATGAACTCTATACATTCTTTCTTCTGTTCAAGGAATAGAACTACTGCGCTATGACGTCGGACATGTAAACAACTGGTGGTGGTGGCGGTGGTGGTGGTCGGGAGCTGACAGCCATAGATGTTCACAAAAATGTTGCGTGTCTTTTTCATCGGCTGTAAGGAGCTGTTATATAATATAGCCCATGCAAAAAGCAAAAAAAAAAAAAAAAAAAACTTTTGATTTATCTTTGAAATACCTTTCATTAAATATTTTTATTCCAATAATTTCCCAGAATTCCAAAAGAATCTCGCTATAATTCTTCTTCTTCTTTTTTTTTTTTTTTTTCCACGGACCCTCCATTCGGCATAAGTTGGTTATCGACAATGTTATTCTTACAACCACGAAATCGACATTTGCAAGATTAATTGGTTAATTAGGAGTATTTATGATTATAAGTTCTCAAAGTATGTGACATTTGAAATGTAGTAAGTTTTGAGAAATGACAAATTATGGGCTAAACATTCAAAGATCCAATTCCATTTTAAAGAATAACTTTGGAAGAAAAAAATAATATATAGGTTAAGTCGCATATATACTGAACAGTATCCACAACATAATGAGCGACGTTAGGGAGTACAATTAATTTTTTTAATCGCACACAAAATCTGCTAATACCATCGTTTAGAGACAAAACTCATTCACGGTGTCACCGCTTCTCACCGCAATTAAATCCCATAATGCAACGCGCTCATAGGATTTGTTGGCATGCGCAACGGGATAGTGGTATATGTTTATTCTCTTCCAGTATGATTTTAATACGGTACATGGGATCTTGCTCTTACCTTGCAGTTGAATTAGTGAAACATTGCACTCTACGGGATTGAAAACTTTCCTCGCACTACAAATTCCTTTCAATGAGTCTTGAGCTAATATGTTGTAGAACCATCACAGAATGGAGAAAAATAATATTTTTCAACAAGGTATACATTAGTTTAGAATTAGCTTTTACGTTTCGCCTAGCAATAAGGTGTATTTCGATCGCCTGCCTATTAAATGCTGGAGATTTGAATGATTCTATAATAAAATTGCACTTAACGGTTTTGAATAACTGTTTTTCAATTAAATCACATTAACGCCTCGTCACGGAAAACAACGCAGCATGATATTATTTCTCAACGAAAGCGCTATAGCCCTCACCGTGATAATAAATAGAACCAAGCTTAGACTTGAAAGTCATTTTTCAAATTTCGGCTATCCGAGAGATTTTTAAATGTCACGTATTCTAAAGCAATAAGATTAAATTTGCCCACGTCTGTATAAGGTTTCCTGTAGTGAAGCCCAGTAATATGAAGGAATATTTAGAAGAAACGTTACATTTTTCGATCCTTTATATACATATACGTGCTTAATAAGTGATCGAGTTTCTCGTCAGTTCTTTTGTTGGTAGGAAAATAATATGAAGACATGTTAAAACTTCATTATATGCTTGACACTTCAGGATGATAGCTACCACTGATTAACATATGATAAGAAAACTAGAAGAAAAGAGAAGACAAAAATTTGTAACTTCTGTTATAAACCAGTTAGGTTGACTGAAATATAACAGCCCTATACACTAACTTTATATTTATTTATATCCCTTCTGAGATACATAAAAACGTAAACAAGAATTGAAATGCCCGAGTTAGCCAATGAAAACACACACACACACACACACACACACACACACACACACACATATATATATATATATATATATATATATATATATATATATATATATATATATATATAAACGGAATGATTGCCTATGCCAACTATGGCCTAATTTATTTGAAAGGGAAAAATTAACAGCATAATAAGCATGTATTTCTTTGCTACAATCAGGATAGAATAACCCTTTGTTCAGAATATGGCGTAAATGGAAGTATCGGATGTCTGTGAAAAATTTGAATGTGACATAAGACACTCCTCCTGTACCACAGACACATTCTGTACCTATTGGAATTTTCGACTTTTTCACTGATTGACAGAAGTTACCTGTAATAATGGTAATATTTACATCTTCTGAAATATATGTTGTTGTTTTTTTACATATTACATTGCAATTTTAATGTAATAAAATGTATGTTATTAAAACTTGAACGATATCCCGTTACATGACAGAACATGGTGCATGGTTATTTCTCTGTGCATTTTATATATTGTCCGTTTCAAGTGGAATACAGGGACTGTGTGATATTGCAAATGCTATATTAGATATTAATTTCTGCATATGTATGGCTGGGTTTTACATACATACATATGTGCCTACCTCCATCCCCACATACATACATACATACATACATACATACATACATACATACATACATACATACATACATACATACATACATACATACATACATACATACATACATACATACATACATACATACATACATGCATATATATATACATAGATACAGACAGACAGACAGACAAGCAGGCATGCAAACAGACAGTCGGGAAGACGGGAGATAGATAGACAGATAGAATAAACGAAAAGTAATCGTGGATGAGCGACCTTCTAGTCATGGTCTGATCATTATCATATACTGTATGATCCTCTTTTGGTTGTTTGGTATAACGATGTACTGTCGCCAGATTTCTCAACATTTTCAGCTGTAGGAGTTATTATTAACAGAGTAAATGTCAGAGTCAGGTCTTTTTTTACCGTGTCGGTAACTAAAGCGACTGCGAATGCAGGACTCTCTCTCTCTCTCTCTCTCTCTCTCTCTCTCTGTCTCTCTCACACACACACACACACGCGCGCGCACGCACGCACGCACGCACGCTCACACACACACAGAGTCTTTCCACCATATTGAAGCAGGTACACGTGTATTTATAGATGGGGTAACGGGAACACTTTGCTTTAGTGCAAAGTCCGATACCTGTTCTTTTATTTATTAGTGGACGCATGCATATTTCGAGATAGTCGTTTTTTATATATGTGCGATATATGTGTTCTTATGTTTATATAATGTACAGTTTTTTAAAAATCTTGTTAAATAAACATTGATTATAATCAGACACAATCGTCCTGGTTGTGTATTGTTGTCAATGACACATAGATCAACAAATACTGTATAATACGTTATTTGTGAAGCTTATTGTACTTAAAGTAGACAAACTTGATGAAAATACTCAAAGAATTGTAAATCACACTCATTTGCGCAAATGAATGCTGTTTTGCTAAAGATCTGTTCAAGATCTAACTCAGAGAATGAGCCTTTCTATATCAAGGACACATATATTTCCTTTGCGTTAGAACAAAGAAATCGCTTTGAAAGTGGGCAAGAAAGAAAACAATAATAGTCTCTTTTCACAATTTGTTTCTTAACCACCTCTAGAACCGCGTTACCATGTAGCAAGTCCATGAAGTCACTTAGAGATAGAATAATTAAATAACCATAATTGTTGAATTTACCAGAAAGAGATGTGCTCCGTTTCAGTTAGATGCACCACCTGTATCGTCCATGGAGATGGAGGCGTTGCACGGACTTATAACAACTTTACTGAGAATTAGTCTCTAGTAACCGTGGCACGCTTAGGATTTAAAAATGTAAACGCTGTGCAAATGCTAGTGAGCAAGATTTTCAATTAGATTGGACGGACAATGCCCATTCGATCAACAGTGAGCAAGACTTTCAATTAGATTGGAGGGACAATTCTCATTCCATCAACAAATAAACCATTACTATGTAGTAGGTTTCACCTGTTGATCATTTTAACAAATCTAAGTAGGGCCGAGTATATTCATTTGTGAAATATAAGGATTGCCTTGATCGTTCTCACCTTACCAACTTTAAATCTCATTATCACCGAAAAATTGTCAGTTGATAACATGACAACAACTACTTTGATTTAATTAGAAATGACAGCATTACCCCACCAATGTATTACATAAGATGTACTTGGGTCACTTTTTCCGTGCTGCAAATATACTTCCAACTTACAATTGCCAGACAAACAATGTGGCATCATCAGTTTCTTTATAGCATGTTCTGAGATAGCTAATAAAACATTTGCTATCTCCTTAAAAGGGTACTGTACAGAAATCTTAAAAAATAAAATAAACATTAGATCATAGACCAAAATCTGACCTATAGATTCATCATCCAGACAGTAACTTACTTCTCGAGATTATTTTTTAAATATGAAAATAAATATATTTACACAAAGAATGGACGAACTGATACGATTTGAAAGGGAAAGGGGGCTAAAGCACAGATTCCATCTTACGCTCCAAGTACAAGAGCATATTAAAGGGTAGAATGATTTTACTACGTTCCTTTTTCTGTTAAAATTATCCATGAACAGTCCTAATTTTTTCTTTTCTCTGTAATGGCTTTTTCCCGATAAACAGTCGAAGAAGGAAATCCCTAGATTTTCAACAAAGATGAATGTATCTGCGGACAAAAAACAGAGACAATACACATTAAAAATCCATTCGTGGAATTTATTTACCTGATATTTCCATTGGGAGAGAATGAAATGTCCTAGATGACACTAAAAAAAACCCCATCGATTGTGTGTTGGTAATTTAAAGTCGATAATAGTCGGAGGTATTAAAACTGTCTGTCCTATTTCTAGTCAAAACCGGACCATAACGCACGTGACAGGTTTTCAACAGTTTGGCATCACGAAATAATGTGTCTTGATAACGTCTCTAAATTTATTGAAAATAATTAGTTTTATATCTTAATAATGTGTGTATTTACAAAAGAAAAGAGTCTCCTGGGATATAAACATACCAGGAGAAAGTGTAGTTGTGTATTATTCAATGAAATAGAAAAGTTTGTACTTTTGTAATCAAAACGTGATTCACATATCCAAGCAGGTTAATTTGAATGATGTATGGTGATTTACATATTAAATTCCAAATATCAGTTGTGCCGCGTTCTAAAAAGAACTCTTCCGTCAAACACAAAGCTCATAATATCTAACGGCAAATATGTATTTATCAAAAGTTTCTATAACTATTTTTACATACTTTTAATACTCCTTGAATGTTTCTTGCTTCAACAGAAGTGAATGACCCTCTTGCGTGCTTGCAGTGCTAATGATTGCAAGAATCTATCGATCTAAAGGTGCTTTTGAAGCTTTGCGTCCGAAGGCTTACGTTTGATATAAATTTATGTTTGTTAATGGTTATTGCTTTCTTGAAGCTTTGGTTTATGACAAACATCAAGGAATATGGGCGCCTAGGAGATGAATAAACCGATATTGTATTACTGTGCTTATTTAGTAACTCCAACTCAGTATGTTGAAGTGTCTCCTATCTCATTACTTCTATCGTAGCTAGGAGTGAGCAGTGGTTTGGGGTATTATTCTTATTCTATACATAGACCCTGATCGGACCTTTTCTTGATATTGATTTCTGAATTGATTTCAGAATTTACTGATACAGGAACCATTTACCTAAGCTTACGTTCACTCTTAACATATCTGATTGGTGTATTAAGTTAATCCAAATTTTCATGAAACAGGAAAGCTGGATGGTAGACTCCTTCTTTAAGAAAGAAAGAAAAAAAAAATATTGCCTACTATTCTCATAACCTTTGGATCGACTCAAACTCAAGCTCAGAAACCGGAAATTAAGTAATGATACATAAAATACAAATTTTGGGGGTTTGATCTTGAGTTGGTGTTCTATTATAAAAAAAATATGCTGTAAATGTAGGGCAATTTTAAAAAATCATATTTCAGAAATATCAAAGTTGTATTCACATTCCTGAACCAAGTCTCCGCCTTTAAATTTTGTATAGTCAAACATATTGCCTTGAAATCAATTATCAACATAGTTTTCTATCCTAAAATGGTTTTGTCGTGCCGATGAATTCGTGCCAGGCTTTTTGCGAGTAAATGTCGTCCTCTGCTGCAATAAGCGTTGGCCGCTTTTCTTCAAAGATGTTTGCACTGGAATAAGCATCAATGCCACTGTATTGAAAAACATGGCATCACAATAGATTCTACAAGTCACCTGTGGGCATGTCTGCTACAACCGTGATAAAATTTCTTGTATTCAATCAGAAAAGAAAAAAAAATATATAACATGCAAACAAGTCTCAGATCACTGGGTCATAAAAACTCACAACCATTGTTATAGACTACTTATGAAAAAGATTGAGTAAAGAAACAGCGTAAAAAAGGTGAAAAGGAGTTAATCCTCTTCTAGTCAAGTGTCAAGTTTTTGTATAGAACAGTTTTGAGCACCACTGAGAGCACTTCCTGCACCAGAATGCGTTCGTGCCAAAATTGTCATGACCAGGATCTCGATCTGTCTTGATTTACTTAGGGACTGACCATTTAATTTTTTTTTTTTTTTTTTTTTTTTTGGGGGGGGGGGGGGGGGTTAACTTTTCATTGAGGCGGGAGTGGAGAAGGGCGGGTTCCTGAAATTTCTTTTGTTCATTTTCGGCCCCAAATAGCTTGAAAAGAATGTTCTTGCTCTGATTTATATAAATAAAAAACCAATCTGGAGGAAAAAGAAAAAAAAATATAATGGTTCAAAAGAAATTCCCATGGGCTTGAAAATGGGTTGGGGCGAAGAGTTACAGACACTAAAGAGTATTGTCTGAATTTATTTAACTTTTTGGAATTGCATTCAATTATAGTGCACATAATATCACTTTAATAAATTACACAGACAAATTAGAAGCAATTATGCAACTAGTAGCAAATTGGTCTTTTATAAATCTTTTTTTAGTAGGTACTTACATTTATAGAATCTTTAGTTTTGCCCATACTGTTTCATTGGTTCACAGTATTACCTCACCCTCCAAAAAGATCTGATTCATAAGCTTCAGGATATTTATTTTGATTACCTTTGGAGTGGAAAGGGTGATAAATTAAAGCGATGGATTCTTGTCAATGATTATTACTATTGAGGGTTTTAAAATGCCCCCTATTCAATCTATCTGTTGAGCACTCAAACTCTCATGGATTAAAAAACTGACTGATCCTCTCAATTATGTTCCGTGGAAACCTCTTATTATCGATTCATTCGAAAAATGTGGAGGCAATATAATCCTATTTCTATAGAAACAAGGCCTCCAAAAACTTTCTCACGAATTTACAGTTTTGGCAGAATGATTTTTCTTATGTGGTTCCTACTCAACCCTGATGATATGTTATCTATGCCATTGTGGTACAATAAATATATTAAAACAAATGGTACAACTGTATTTTATAAAACCTGGTGTACACATTGTATTTTATTTGTGCATACTATGGTCAGTGCTAATGGTAACTTTCTCACTTATACAGAATTCAAACAAAATTATAATATAAATATATTTTTATGGAATGGTATGGAATTCTTGATGTAATACATAGGGCTTGGAAGAACATTAAAAAAATTTTAAAAAAAATTGAAGTCCCAGTGAACAAATATTGTGAAGTACTATGAAAACACGAAAAAGTATCAAAAACCTCTCTATAAGATTTCATCGAGTGTTACGACTCTATGGTCTAAGAAAAATGTAACAGAAAGAAAGTGAAACCAACAAATCAAGTAAAAATCAATAAGCAATTTATTACTAGATAATTAAATGAAAAATCAAAAAGTCACTTACAGTAATGTGTTTATGTATCCTAATAATCCAATAAGAATGATTGTTCTAATCACAAGTCCTAAATATAGAATGTGTCCTTGAATGTTATTATGTGCCAATGGTCTCCAAAGTCCTGATGTACTAGAAATCTTGAGGTGCTGAAGTCGAAATGAAGTATTCCAAAATCTCTGAATAAGTTCACATAAATTCCAAAATTGTCAATCAAAATTCCAAAATCCAAAAGTTTATGAGCACTGTTATAATCCAATGAATATTTAAAAATAATTCCTCTCTTAGAATTTGGAATGAATTTTCACAACTGTAATAGCTCTTTACAAGACTGATGGTAATGTCGAACTGAACAAAATGTCTACCAAACATGATATATATAAAGATTGGTCACATGACAGAATGTTCTAGAATATGAGTCATCTTAATGGAATTTTAACTGTAAACAAAATCAACCTTGACCTTCAAATTGAGAAAACATATTGATCAAAACAACCTAATTCAAGGACACTAGTTATATATGTTTTTCCTAACAAACATAAAGATTTAAGCAAATATTAAAGTGAAGAAACATTTATAACCTCCCAAAACACATATACAACATTATATAAACATCATACATAACACCTCCCCTCATAAAGAAAAAGAAAGATTTATATAATAAAGCTTTCTTTTGAATATACATCTAATACTACAATAACCAAAATTACATAAGAACATGTTTTACGATACTGGACTTAATTACATCAAGCAATATTACATTTCTAGGCACGTGAGAGTGCATCTGCAATCACATTGTCTTTTCCCCTGATGTGTCTAATGTCAATGTTATATTCCTGCAATATCAAACTCCATCTCAACAATCTCCGATTTTTATCTTTCATTTTGTTGATGAAAGTAAGGGGATTGTGATCACTGTACACAATAATTGGAGAAAGAGCTGAGGTAACATACACTTCAAAATGCTGTAAAGCCAATATCAAAGCCAAACATTCCTTCTCAATTGTGGAATAATTTTTCTGATGTTTGTTTAGTTTTTTAGAAAAATAACACACAGGGTGATCCACACCACTTTTGTCTTCCTGAATCAATACTCCACCAACTCCTACATCACTTGCATCAACAGATAATTTAAATGATTGGCTAAAATTTGGTGCAGAAAGAACTGGTGCATTCTTAAGCATGGCCTTTAACTTGTCAAAAGATTCCTGACACTTGTCAGACCAATGAAATTTGGTTTTCTTACTCAATAAACTTGTTAAAGGTTCAGCAATTTTGGAAAAATTGGAACAAAATTTCCGATAATATCCAGCCATACCTAGAAATCGCATCAGTTGCTTTTTACAAATTGGAACTTCAAATTCAGAGATAGCTTTGACCTTAGCTTCTATAGGTTTAACTTGACCTTGTCCCACAATATGTCCTAAAAATGTGACACAAGCATGGCAAAACTCACTTTTGCTCAAATTAATTGTCAGATTCGCATCACTGAGTCGATTGAAGAATTTTCGAATGGTTTCCAAATGATCTTCCCAGGTGTTGTTGTAGATAATGACGTCATCGATATAAGCGTCACAATTATCAAGACCAAATGTTATCATGTTCATCAGACGTTGAAACGTTGCAGGCGAATTTTTCATTCCAAACGGCATGACTTTATATTGATAAAGTCCATCTGGAGTTACAAATGCTGAAATTTCTTTTGCCCTTTCCGTCAGTGGAATTTGCCAGAATCCTTTTAAAAGGTCAAACTTGGTGACATATTCCGCATTTCCAATTTTATCAATGCAATCGTCCATTCTTGGGATTGGAAATGAATCAGTTTTGGTGACACTGTTGACTTTTCTATAGTCAGTACACATACGGAATGTATTATCTGGCTTGGGAACAAGAATACATGGTGAACTCCAGTTACTTTTACTTGGTTCTATGAAATCATTCTCCAGTAAATACTGAATTTCTTTCTTCAGATAGTTCTGTTTGAGAGGATTCATCCTATAAGGATGCTGTTTCACAGGCGCAGAATCTACAATGTCAACGTCATGATAAATTTTACTTGTTCGTGTTGGAACATCAGGAAACAAGTGCTCATAGTCATGTAATAGCTGTTTTAGTTCATTTCCTTCCTGTTGTTGTAGATGTGAAAGTTTCTGGTCTAGGTTGTTCAATATTTCTGAATTCCGAAGATTGGTTATACCAGAGTCACTATAGTCTGATCGTATTCCATCGTTGATATCTTCACTGTGTGGGACAGGTACAACTAAATTAACTGAATAATTAGCTGAGCTATCTCTGTCAAAATATTCCTTTAACATATTTATATGACAAAGTTGTTTCTGTTTCCGTCTCCCAGGAGTGTTAATGATATAATTTAAGTCATTTACTTTCTTTTCAATGGTATAAGGACCAAAAAATTTAGCCTGAAGAGGATTCTGAGGTATGGGAAAGAGAGCCAGAACTTTGTCACCAGGTTTAAAACTCCTTTCCTGTGAATTTCTGTCATACCTTAATTTCATATTTGACTGAGTAGTGTGAAGATTAGTTCTTGCTACTTCACAGGCCTTTGACAACTTGTATTTGAAATCAGAAACATAATCAAGAAGATTAATCTTTGCGTCTTCATTTGAAAGAAGTCTCTCTTTCAATAATTTCAATGGTCCACGGACAGTATGAGCAAAAACTAGTTCAAAGGGACTAAAACCCAACGACTCTTGAACTGATTCCCTAACAGCAAACAACAACAAATGAACACCCTCATCCCAAACCTTTTCTGTATCAAAGCAATATGATCGAATCATATTCTTCAAAGTTTGATGAAATCTTTCCAAAGCACCTTGACTTTCAGGGTGATAGGCAGAAGATTTAAACTGTTGGATGCCTAATTCATGCATAACTTGTTGGAAAATTCCAGACATAAAATTTGACCCTTGATCTGACTGGACAGATTTGGGAAGGCCAACAAGTGTAAAAAACTTCACCAAAGCTTTCACAATAGTTTTAGTTTTTATATTTCTCAGAGGAATTGCCTCTGGAAATCTTGTAGATGCACACATGATGGTCAACAAGTATTGGTTGCCTAACTTGGTTTTAGGTAAAGGACCAACACAGTCTACAATTATTCTACTAAATGGTTCATCAAATGCAGGAATAGGTTGCAGATGAGCCTTAGGTATCTTCTGATTGGGTTTTCCTACCATTTGACAAGTGTGACAAGATCTGCAGTATTTAGAAACATCACTTTTGAGTTTCGGCCAATAAAAATGATTCAAGATCTTGTGATAAGTCTTACGGACTCCTAAATGACCAGCTAAAGGAGTTTCATGGGCTAAATTAAGAATTTCCTGTCGATATGACTTAGGAACAACAATTTGATAGCTCACTGACCACTCGTCACCAGCGGGTACATCAGGTGGTCTCCATTTCCTCATAAGGACCCCATTTTTCACAAAGTAACACACTGGAACTTGTGTGGCTTCAGTTTCACTAATAGCCCTCTGAAACAAACAAGATATCTCGGGATCTTGCTCCTGTTCAACGACAAGAGATTGTCGTTTGTCACCCTGAGTAGGACAAAGAGAATGAGTTGCCAAAAGAGGATCACTGTGATCAATACCGTTTGATTGATCAATACCTGAGGAAAAAGTGACCTCATTAAAAAACTGACCAATACATGTGTCAGCTAAAGGAATAATATCCTGATCAACATCAATCTCAAGAGTTCTTTTTGCCATAGCTCTAGTAACTGCACAAGCAGGGTACAAATCAGGGATTTCAGTTTCGACAGGATCAACTTTCTGATCCAAACAAGGCTTGTCAGTTACAAGTGGATTAACCACAACCTTATCTCCAGCTAGGTCATTGCCTAGTAATAAATGAACACCCTCTATGGGTAAAGAAGTCACTGCCGCAACAGTCACAGGTCCAGAAACCAAGTCTGATGCCAAATTTACACAATGAAGAGGAACATTTACAAAGCCGCACTCTACTCCCTGAACAAGAACACTTTCACTTGAAGAAGACTCCTCAGACAAAGGCAAAGTACCTGATAATAAAAGACTCTGAGAAGCTCCAGTGTCCCTTAATATTTTAATTGGGATAGGTTTGGCAGAATCACCAATAAGTGATATAGAACCTTCTGACATGAATGGTTCATAAGCCTCTAAAATAGAATCAGACTGGGGTTTGTTTGACCCAACAAATGTATTGCTTTCAATACAAGACCGTGACCTTGACCTCATAGAAATAAGAGCATTTGGAAAAGCTCTGTCTTTACTCTGTTGCTTATTTTTCAACTTGAAGCAATCAGAAATAACGTGCCCTTTCGTTTTACAATAAGTGCACGTAGGAAGAGATAAGGATTTCTGATCAGTCTTATCAGATGTTTGATTCCTAACAGTTGTGCTGTTGTGAAATTTGGAAGTACTCGAATGAGATTGAAATGGTTTTTTACCAGAAAACTGCTGAGAGGACGATTTATTACCAAATGAAATTTTGTGAGTCAAGGAATAATCATCAGCCATACGAGCAGCATTTTCCAAAGTTTCCACATTCTGCTCGTCAAGATAGGTTTTAACATCACTATGGATACACCTCTTGAACTCTTCAATTGACTTTCTCATGCACTCTATCCCCTCCCGCAGAGGTTTTATGAAATTCTGAACATTAGATGCCATTGTAAATGCTTGTTGGTTTCACACAAAAAAATTTCTCTATATAAGATCTTTGCCAAAGACAAAAACAAATTCAGAGACAAAATCAATATGAATTTCAAAGATAAATTTAATATCTCTAATATGCTTTAAAGAAATTCAATCCCGGATGACGAGCCCCCAATTTCTGTTACGACTCTATGGTCTAAGAAAAATGTAACAGAAAGAAAGTGAAACCAACAAATCAAGTAAAAATCAACAAGCAATTTATTACTAGATAATTAAATGAAAAATCAAAAAGTCACTTACAGTAATGTGTTTATGTATCCTAATAATCCAATAAGAATGATTGTTCTAATCACAAGTCCTAAATATAGAATGTGTCCTTGAATGTTATTATGTGCCAATGGTCTCCAAAGTCCTTATGTACTAGAAATCTTGAGGTGCTGAAGTCGAAATGTAGTATTCCAAAATTTCTGAATAAGTTCACATAAATTCCAAAATTGTCAATCAAAATTCCAAAATCCAAAAGTTTATGAGCACTGTTATAATCCAATGAATATTTAAAAATAATTCCTCTCTTAGAATTTGGAATGAATTTTCACAACTGTAATAGCTCTTTACAAGACTGATGGTAATGTCGAACTGAACAAAATGTCTACCAAACATGATATATATAAAGATTGGTCACATGACAGAATGTTCTAGAATATGAGTCATCTTAATGGAATTTTAACTGTAAACAAAATCAACCTTGACCTTCAAATTGAGAAAACATATTGATCAAAACAACCTAATTCAAGGACACTAGTTATATATGTTTTTCCTAACAAACATAAAGATTTAAGCAAATATTAAAGTGAAGAAACATTTATAACCTCCCAAAACACATATACAACATTATATAAACATCATACATAACACGAGAAATATTGAGAATTACCTATTGAAGTCCAGAACAAATGGAATGTTGTACTAAATTAAAACTACCAATGCGATGATTAGAAATTTATAAATACACTAAATTTCAGAGTCAGAGATGATACAGGGTTCCTGAGCTTTCAGTTCAAAAATCATTCATCAAATAATAATAACAATAATGAGAATTTAGTACAGCGCTTAATCTTTAGAAGCTCTAAGTGCTTTACAGTATTAGTTAACACATAAGGAAATATGTATGGACATGATTACAAAAAATACCATGAAATTACAAACAAAAAAAAAACATGCTGAAAATAATTAAGCTAAGGAAACATTGCTCAGTCTTAAGTCTGTTTTTGCAGTCGAAATAGACGAGTTTTAAGAGCACTCTTGAATGAGATCACATTATCATTGTGTCTAAGTTCAACAGGCAATTCGTTCCAGGTAGCAGGACCCTGGTACGCAAAGATCGTTGTCCGTAGGACTTGGTGGATACGAGTGTCAGGAGAGGAGCGTAAGTATCTAGAAGGGGTGTACGCGTGGGTGAGGTCCGATAGGTATTTTGGACTGAAGGCAGTCAACGAAATGTAGCATAGAGAACAGATTTTGTGTTTGATTCTGGAGCGAACGGGTAACCAGTGGAGGATACATAGCAGGGGGAGGAATGCTCGGTTCTTGGTACTCTAAGGATGATTCGAGCAGCTGTGTTTTGAACTTCTTAAAGTTTCTGTAGGAGATACAAAGACGAACCAGCTAAAGTGAATTACAATTTATATATCATTCTTGTATAAACATAAGTGTAATCTATAAACATGAGTGTACTCTGGATATCAGTTTTATATAAATGTGAGTGTACCTGTGTTACCATTCTTGCAGAAACATGAGTGTGCTCGATATATCACTCTTGTAGAAACATGAGTGTACTCCAGATATAATTTTGTATAAACATGAGTACTCTATATATAATTCTTATATCAACATAAGTGTGCTCTAGATATCATTCTTGTATAAACATGAGTGTACTCCAAATATCATTTTTGTATAAACATGAGTACTCTATATATCATTCTTATATAAAAATAAGTGTACTCCGGATATCATTATTGTATAAACATGAGCGTATTCTGGGTATCATTTATGTATAAATATGAGTGTACTCGTGATACCATTTTTGCAGAAACATGAGTGTACTCGATGCTCTAGTAGAAACATGAGTGTACTTTATATATCAATCTTGTAGAAACATGAATGTACTCGAGATATCATACTTGTATAAGCATGAGTGTTATCAAGATATATTTTTGTATAAACATGAGTACTCTAGATATCATCCTTGTATAAACATGAATGTACTCGAGATATCATACTTGTATAAGCATGAGTGTTATCAAGATATATTTTTGTATAAACATGAGTACTCTAGATATCATCCTTGTATAAACATGAATGTACTCTGGATATCATACTTGTATAAGCATGAGTGTTATCAAGATATATTTTTGTATAAACATGAGTACTCTAGATATCATCCTTGTATAAACATGAATGTACTCTGGATATCATTTTTGTATCAATATGAATGTACTCGTGATACCATTCTTGCAGAAACATGAGTGTACTCTATATATCACTCTTGTAGAAACATGAGTGTACTCTATATATCATTCCTGCAGAAACATGAGTGTACTCTAGATAGCATTCTTGTTCAAACATGAGTGTACTCGTGATACCATTTTTGTATAAACACGAAAGTACTCAAGATATCATTCTTATAGAAACATGAGTGTATTCAATATATAATTCTTGCAGAAACATGAGTGTACTCTAAATATCATTCTTGTAGAAACACGAGTGCACTCTGGATATCATTCTTGTAAAAACATGAGTGTACTCGAGATACCATTATTGTAGATCATGAGTGTACTCGAGATATCATTCGTGTAGAAACATGAGTGTATTCGAGATATTCTTATAAATACTTGAGTGTACTTGAGATATTTTTCATGTTGATACATTAGTGTACTCTGGATATCATTCTAGTAGAAACATGAGCGTGCTCAAAATATCATTCTTGCTTAAACATGAGTATAATTGAGATATCATTCTTGTAGATACATGAGTGTACTCGAGATATCATTAGTGTAGATATATTAATGTACTTGAGATATAATTCTTGTAGAAATATGAATGTACTCCACGTATCAATTTCATTTGAATTTATCACTGATGTGCTATTTTATATTATCATATCAAGATATAATTTAGTCATACTATCTATTAGCTTGTTAATGTGATCAAATTTCTAATTATAACTACCTCAAGATAGAGCAATATTGTTGGTGGAGATATATAACTATAGACGCTATGACTGTTGACAGCTATCTGCGGACCTTCAAATTTTGCTCTTATTTATACTCTGCGGAAAATAGTCATGTGACATAATTCTGACCAATCATTGCTTGTCCAGCATGCCGTACAGGTCGAGTTGTGCTGAACAGATACTTGACAACCAGTAACACAGACTGGGGGTTATCATACAATTTAATTAGCATTACCTGTTCGTTTACATTCACACAGTAGGAAATAAATAAACATTGTGTATTATTTCTTGTCCGTCAAACATCGAGGTTGCTAAACATGGCTTTTAGCGTTAACAGGTATCACTGAACGCTTACAACATTGAAAATTTTACTGACTAGCATCAAAATAGGGAATAAAATTTTTAAAGTTCAAAACAGTCTCATACTTATATAAAAGAAGGCCAGCATTTACAATGAACGCAATTTGGAAACAAGTACATACTTGTCATCTGTGATTGTTTTACCAAATGGACAGGAGCCATGGATATACCAGATCAGGTGGCTGTAACCGCTGCAGAAGTATTTGTGAACAACTTTATCTGCAGATTTGGAACACGACTGCAACTACACTCTGATCAGGGAAAGAATTTTGAGCCTTAAGTTTTTCAATAGATGTGCCGATATCTTCGCATTGACAAAACTTGAACTCCAAGCATGAGGCCCAAGTCAAATGGAAATGTGGAGAGATTCAATCGCACACTTGAAGTGATGATGACCATGTACTGTGAATCAAAACAGAATTGTTGGGATGAAATACTGCTAAAGGTAATTCTAGCATACAGCTCCTCCTAAATATGATGACTCTAGGACGAAAGGTTGTCATGCCACTACAAGCTGTAATTTGGCAGCTAAACAGCATGGACACACCTGTTGAATGTGGAAAGTACGAAGGGTATTTAAAAAGTTCTGAATATTAGCATGCTGTACAACAAAGTTCTTTATTAGTGAACAGTACGTCCGTGCATCCCCTCAAAGTACTCCCCATGCACCTCTATACATCTTCTCAGTCTGATTATCCAATTATTAAATGCCATTGTATATTCACTTATTGGTATGTTTTGTTCATACACTGGAAAATTGTACTTCCAACCGCATGGAGGTTATCAAATCGTCTGCCCCTCAGCGAATCTTTGATAACGGGATTCAGCAAAAAAATCACCTGGAGTTAAATCAGGGCTGTATGGAGGGTGGCAAAGTTTGGCTGCTCTGCTCCTTCAGGAAGTCTGTCACGACGGCGGATTTATGCGCCGGTGCATTGTGATGAACCAGATGGATACCTCAGGTACGAAAAATTGACATCTGTTTAACTATGGAGATAGTTTAGCACTCTACTTACCGTCAGATGTACACGTGTTACCGTTATGTAGTTCAAATTTATTTCTGATAGATTGCGATGATACAGAGGCATCGAAATGGGCTGGGAAAAATCTGCACCACTTTGGCTGGAAGGTGGAACTCTACCGCGAGGTTTATGTACTGTTAGGGACTAGACTGATCACCTAGTTGTCTCTGCAATGATGGTATACTTACTCTTGTTGGACGTTCAGAGTAAGTAAAATGGCTCCATTATCAGATGCGATCTCGAGGCGGTGCGACCACAAGAAACGTGATGTTTTCCATTTGTAATGAAGGATCTGTACCTACTATGAAGTTGTTTTGCTAGGATGATGTGCTATGAAGAGTGCTCAGTTCTCATTATAATAAAGTGTTAGCCAAAGAAGGGTATGTGTTGAAAGTCCCAGTTATCCAGATCCAGACGTGTCGAGCAGGTACTTTACGAAAATGAGTGCCTTCAAATTACAAGTTAGAACATTTTAAGGGCTATACCAACTTGCACGGGAGATAGCTATTAATTGATTAACTTACTGTCATGGCACAAGTGATAATTATGAATGTCTGTTGGTATGTCATGAAAATACTTCAAGAGCTCTTGTTTCTTGGTGTTGGGGACAATGAGCTAAAGTTGTATATCCCCATTGTCAAACTCTCATTTGCGATAGAGCATGCCTCCTTGTAGACATAGATAGTCCCACCGGCTCCAGAGTATTTTAAGGACGCTGCACTGCTTGAGACATCTTTCCATTTTGGACTAGCTGCTTCTTACGAGCAGACATTATCAATTCGATCTTGGGGTCCTTCAGTTTCGGATACCTATTTTCGTCTGGTTCCCATCCAACAAGCCACAAGTCATTGTTCTGTATGTGCTCCAGTTTATTCTTTTGTTGACCTCTAATAACGGCTTTGAGGGCTTAAGCTTTGGGGTTACCCCAATAACGCGCAATTGTCGTCTGTTCTATTGGACTAACAGCTTTTTTACAAAATGTCTCCTCTTCAGATATTTCATTCCCTTCTTGCTGTCTGTGACAAACCTTACATGGGTTTCTCCATATAGCAAGCATTATTCATATTGCAAACCTCTCAGATAGGCTCCATCAAATGCTAAAACGAGGATAGACTATTTGCTAAACCAAATGGCATTACTGTGAAGTGATAAAAACCTTGACTAATTTCAATTTGTCAAAATCCAGAACTGAGGCCCATTCAACTGAACCATTTTGAACATGTAACATCATCCATACACCTCATCGACCCCGGGTAAAGAATAAGCATCCTTCACAGTTATGTCATTGAGTCTCCATAGTGTACATACAAAAATCGGGTAGACTTATCATTTTTGGTGAATAACACTAATTTTAAACACCATGCATTGTTCGAGGGCTCAATGACTCATCGATCTAGTATATTCTTGATTTCAGTCTTCTCTATTTCTCTTTTCCCAATAGGCAATCTACGTGGAGGCTGCCTTATAGGAGTTGCATTGCCTGTTTTGATGCGATGCTTTACAAAATTATTCCTTCCAATGTTATCAGGTGACTCTGAGAAGACTGAAAGTTACTTTATCAATAAAGATGCTCGCCTCCCCTTTTCTTCATTGTTGAGACAAAGCTCCTTTCCCATAAATTTTGCAGATTTTCTGGCAGTTGATCAGTTGCTGGTTTCTCTTCCTTCATAGATACTGCATTGCACTGTGTTTCTTCTGGGTCTGAAGCATAATAACAGGACTCACATGTTCCAAATTTTGCATTTGCGTATAAAATAACTGGTTCTGGACCAAAGTTTAATACCTGTTGTATCTGATTCTCAGCCTTTGAATATAGAAGCCCTCTTGTGCGTGCGATTTTATTATCGTGCCACAGTTCTGGAGAGTCTCGACAATTCCTCTGTCAGTTAGGTATTCTGACCCTAGTACTGAAGCTGGTGTTCACATTCAACTGAGGGGTAGTGTAATAGTCTCTTTTACTTCTACACGACAGACTATGTTGGCTTGTCCTTCTATGTAACATTGAATATCATCATAATATGTGCAGAGAAGTAGACGTCTATAATCAATTCTGCTGACATGCTGCATCAAGAAGTCTTGTCCTAAAATGGCATAAGGGTTTATATCACAGACAAGGACAGTCATATTATAAACTGAGGAATCAAATGCCAGTGGCATATTATAATAGCTATGCACTCTAATTTTAGTTACTTTTTATATAAAGTAACTTTATGTGTGTTTGCTCTAGTGTTATTTTCTTTTCTTCCTCTATCATCAAATATTTATCATATGGAAAGATTGTAGAAGTAAAGCCGCTGTCTATTAGGAAATATATTCGTTCTCCATAGAAGTCACAGTTCACAAAAAGACCATTGTCCCATTTTTCTGTTTCTTCCCAATATGTCTGAAAAACGTATGCAGTTTTCATATGTCACCTCCATTCTTTTGTTCATCAGGCCGTTCCTCAGCTATCAACTTCCGGCCTACAGAGGTGAAGGCTTGAAGTTTTCTCATGGTTTTGACTGGTAGTCCTTAACTGAATTTGACATTTCTTATATATGAGACAGTTCCTAAAAAAACTGATCTGGTGTACTGTATACGAAACATGTGTTCTTTCCAGCATTGAGGATTCGAGGATTGATTTTGACCTTGTCTGGAAGATCTGGCATTTTCTAGTCGTTCAGTAAGTAATCTAAAGACTCTTCAAGTTTTCCGTCACTTTCTGTCAGTACATTATTTAAATTTTCTTCTGGCTCACCCTGACTGAACACTCCTCTGACATTTCATTTTCTACCTTGGTCACCAATAATGACCTCATATCTCTCAATTATTTTATCTGCCTGTGCAACTGTTTGATAATCCCTGTCTATGCATCTGCATATGAGTTCAAGCGCCGTCTGTGACATGTGCCTTAAATCATCTGCCATTGCAACAATTGACTCTCCAGACAAGCGCTTACGGGATCCCAGTTGTGACAACCATCTGCATTTCTGTCTTCTACTGCCAAATCTTTATCCCGGTTGTCGAACTAATGATTTGTAAGACCTCTATTTTTTTGTATATAGGCTAATGTAAAATGTTATTGCTTGTCCTCTCAGGCTTGCGGACAAAGCTAGAACTTTTTCTGACTCTCTCCAATGCCCAATCTCTGAGCAGATTTCAAAATGGGAAATATATTCCTCCCAATCTTCAGTTCTATCATCTGGTTCTGGCTTAATATTAAAAACACTACTTGTTCTACTATTTCTAGGCCCCTGGCGGTAGGTCTGCCTCGTGCTCAATTACAACTTCACCACACCATCTTCGTTAGTATAAACGTTTCTCAGAGTTGTCTTGGGAAAATTCATTTCCTTCCATATATATGTCTCCTTAGCTAACTTATAATTGATTTTCATCTTCCTGTCTAAATTCAATTTCTTGGTCTGGACTTTGTGCCATTTTAAGACAAAAACCACTCATGCATCAACTGGTATTTCGGAGTCGTTTGGGACCTCAAGTAATATTGGACAAGTACTCATCACTGTTGATGCTGCCCCCACATTTGAAAATGGACTTGGGTTCGACCCTGGATGTCACATCCCACTTTCTGACGCCATTTGTAACAGAAGCAGTGGGGACATGTGAGCATGTGCTAACTGACATAATGTTAATAATGACTTCAAAAGTGCTTTAAGTCATGACCAATTTATTTCTGATTGTGTGTAATTATTAAAAAATGCTTAATAAAAGGAAAAGAAGACTAAAATCAGAATACGTAGTTTTATGGAATATATACAGAGACTGTTATATGCTGGCCTTCATAACCCCCAAGCAAATATAATTGGATGGCCTTCAGTGTAAGTATTTTTTATTTTTTTTTAAAACATGAAATTTTTAGTGTGGTGGGAGATAAGCTGCCTGCATTTTATATGGCACAATATTACTTCGGCATTAAGCGGGGATCAATAGCAGTGAATTGAATTGACTCAGATTATTGTACAAAATATGTCATATCAGTATCTTTATCTACAATAAAGAAATAATTAAAATGCACGGACTTGTCTTATTTTATAACTATCTGTTAGATTCTTAAAGTAATTTACTAAACTTCTAATCATAACTACTTCAAGACAGACTGATATTTTTGGAGATCTGTAACTATGGACGCTTTGGCTGTTGACAGCTATTTGAGGACAGATTGATATTTTTGGAGATATATAACTATGGACGCTTTGACTGTTGACAGCTAGTTGAGGACCTTCTAATTTTGCTGCTATTTACACTCTTCGGAAAATAGTAATGTGACGTAATTCTGACCAATCATTGCCGGCTTGTGTCGAACAGATACTCTACAACCACTAACACAAACAGTGGCGTACTAAGGGTAAATGGAGCCCGGGGCGACGATGATGGGCCAAAGGGCCAGAATACGAAGCCCGAATTTTTATCAGCTGTTTTGGAGCCCCAAGACCTGTTAGTATGCTACAGGGGTTATCATACAATTTGTATTTTCTTGTCCGACAAACCTCACAGCCTTTTAAATAGTAATCAAGGTCGCTAGGCATAGGGTTATAGAGTTAAAAGGCATTAGTGAACGATTGAGAATATATTGACTAACATCAACATAAAAGAATTCAATGTTGAAAGTTCAAAAGATACTCATACTTGTATAATAGAAGGCCAGCATTTACAATTAACAAGTTAAATTTAATAAAAATGAGAAATTATACGAATTTTGTGTGTGGAACTGGTCATGTGATCTAGCGTCGGCTATCATGGCCGCAGACGTATTTTGTAGTGTCATTTGATGAAGTCATCAGTCTTAGGGCTATTCAAATGCTGATTTGAAAGGGAAATAAGGTGTGCTAAATACTTTTTTTTCTGATTGTGTAAAATTTCATATGAAGCAAAATTGTAAAAGGTTCTTTGAGTATTAACGATGTGCAAGATCGAACTTGATGAAAGTACATTTGTTTTCCACATGACCGGCGATCACACTGGACGCATAACATGAACAAGTGAATACATATATCAGGGTAAGCCGCAATTTCTACGTTTCCAATCACCTTACAGTGTTCAGATTCGCTCTTTTATAATTATATAAGCATTGGTATTAACAACATATTCAATGTACGAAATGGAAAAGCCATCCTTCTAATCCATCAACCCATCATATTAAAGCTTTACATCCCTAGCTCTCTCTCTCTCTCTCTCTGTATGTTAGCGCTTGTGTTAAAAATTACCTTTTGTCGGCACAAAAATTCGGGATGTGGTTGGGTTGCCTGTTTTCTTAGAACACCTTTATTAGGTCTCGAAATCGGTGGTTTCTAGCAATGTTAAATTCCATTCAAATTGTTATACTAGTTAGGCTCAAGCGGGGGGGGGGGGGGGGGGGGGGGGGGGGGCAGAATAGCTCTAAACAGCTTTTCGAAAATAAAATTGGTCCCGATTTCCAAAACAGGTCTATTTTTGCACCATACTTTGCACTTACATGACCTCTTCTTGCATGGAATTATAGGTATTTAAAGAAATGTAATACCCCAAATCATGCGTATCTGGACTTATTCTAATTTTAGGTGAATTTTGAGGTGAATAACAGAAAGTTGAAGTGTCCAAATTGCATTTGAGCCCTCTATCTGCAAAATACGAGCTCAACACATACATTTTTAGAAAGAGCAACATTTTAAACCTTTTTTAATACAATTTTCAAAATTTTAACTGATGCGCCTTACTTGAAATTGAGTTTTGAATTTAGTGGGTCAGATTTGTCATCCAAACCGGAAGATGCATTGCCAACATGGCGGAAGTAATTAGGCTCAAACATATGTTACACTGCAAAAGCATGTCAAATTTTGGACTCAAATCAGCATACAATATAACTATTTCATAACTTTTCAATCACCAAATATATGATTTTAATAGAACTGATAGCCAACTTAAGAGTTATAAACTTCTGGGCTGCTCCTTTGGGGATTGCTAGCGCCAAACTATAGAGTTTCGTAAACGGATTTTCCCCTTCGCCATCTTAGGGAGCCGCGGTGGCTCAGTGGTTAGCGTGCCGGACTCACTACCGAAAGGGTGTGGGTTAGAATCGTCCCATCGGACCAGCCTGGGTCAGTTACCGTGGTGTTTCCTTGGACATTAGGCACTTCACTCCAACTACCTCGGTACTAAATAACCTACTTGTGTCGCTGTGCCGTAAAGCACCAAATCAAACCCTTCGCCATCTTGGATATGTGTTGTTAAGTATTTTCTCGACTTTTAATTTGCTACTGTGTTTGCGGGTACAAGCACGGGTGAAATTGTACAAATGAATAGTAACACGCATTTAGAATCTTTGGTTCGGTTGGATTATGCTTTTATTTCGGAGTTAATCAAAGCGAGGTGAATTCTAATGTACAACCGGGGATACTTTACTCCAAATTACAGTACATGGGAAAACAATGGGGATAGATGTTTTCAGTCTCTTTTTTGTTTACTTGTACAGATGTATGAATATGATAGCATTTATTTAAAGTATTATAAAAAAAATGTTTTCATTTTGGACATGTGTCAAAATTAACCTTTGCTGACGAGAAAACCGCTGATAGCCAAATTTCGGAAATTTTGAATCCGTGCTATTTTTAGATACGGACTTTTGGAGAGAGAGAATATTGTTCAGTGTCCGTCTCGGCATATTGGGGGGTGGGGGTGGGGGGGTGTGTGCAAGGGGCAACGTGTTGTGAATTCAGATCATTCCCATGCTGCTTGGAATTTACATTTTATCTACTCAGAGCACATCTGTGCAGGGATATTGGTGCACAATTTGTATAACGCGAAGTCATGATGAAATAAGACTATTTGCGCTCAATGTGTCTGGAAACATAAATATTACGTGCTAATTTATTATAATTGTGTTAGATTATATCCCAGATAAGCCCGCAGTAGACATAATTCTCACTCAGATTGTAATTAATATGATTGTTATTAAATTTTATGAGAGACATTTTTCTTACGATTGCACCTATTTAAAAGTGCAATGTTGTTTTATTTCTGCGTTTATTGTGCTATAAGCTATCAGTTGGCGAATCTCACAGCAAATAACGCCGAACGTGCGTTGTGTAAGCCGTGTGATTCTGCAACTGACAGTTTATCCCACGATAAACGCAGAAATGAAACAATAATTAAACTCTTTTAATTGCAATCCTTAACTAATTTACTTTTTCTTTCATTCTGTTGTTCTTTATATCTGTTTTCCTTATCTGACCTTCAAAACTATGTCGCGTAATAATTTTCTCCCTTTTTCAATCAGTTATTTTTAGTATCGAAGAAATTCCATAAGCCCTTCCACCGATGATGTTCCTGAATCAAAAATTAGAGACAGGTTGACAATCAGCGAGCTTGGAAAAGGAAAAAAGTCTTTGTTTACATAGATGAAGAAATATTTATTTCTTTAAAAACAAAAAATTTAAAAAGCATGAAGCCGATTTTGTCAATCAGCTGTTACTTCGAAATTCTAATGTGTTAGTTCTCGTTAGGGGCTTTCACAGTTCGTTTCGATTCTTGGAAAAGGTTCAACTCTGGCCAATATTGGCCAATATTCAAGCCTAAATAGAGGGCCGGATTAAGACCTTTAGATGCCCTAAGCACTGAAAAGATTATAGTGCCCCCCCCATGTAATTAACAAAAAAAAACCCCAAGTAATTCTCTCTTTTTTTCCCCCTGCTTTCCTGGTGCCCTAAGCACGTGCTTAATCTGCCTATATATGTGTAATCCAGCACTGCCTAAGTGTTCTCTTGGATAGTATCATTATGTAAGAGATTTTCATTGATGACAGTATAAACACAAATCTACACGAAAATGTCGAGGTATCTGGACACATATATTAACCAACAAAGATAAACAATATAACGTTCAATTGTGGTTCTTAAAGGCTGGGCGTTTCGAGTATACAAAATACCGGACGCAGAGGCGTCCGGTGACGTATCAGTACCAGACAAGGAACAGACCAACTGAAAACCGGGTTGTCCGATACAAAACCGGACGAATGGCCACCCTAGATGTAGGATTAATTCAAAATCTAATCGAAACCACAATTACAAAATGTATGATACACAGATTTAATTTCGATGAATGACTAAAAGAAGAAATTACATTTACATGCTGAAATCGAATATGTTCTCATTAGCAATACGTTGAACTCTCCTTCCACACTGACAAAAGTAAGCAAATACAATTTATTAGTATACAAGTATGTAAACTATTTTCATATATATTTTGATAAATTTTACATGAATTCAAACTGTTTACTGGTGGGGGGGGGGGGGAGTTGTTGTGATTTATTAATCTGTACCATTTCTTTCTCGCATGCGTATATGTAAGCCTTTGTTTATATTCATTTTTACATAATCTGTTTATATTTTGTTTGAATGTTGTAAATTACACATATAATAGTTATTCAAGCAATTTCATGTATAGATGGGTATTTTGAGACCATGTTCAGTGCGATGTTTTGTGTACAAGAATGTTCTGGATAGTTGACAACCCTGCTTTATTCCGTACTATGCTCGATGTCACACGTGTATTTTCTATGTCCGACATCTTTGTTTTGGAGGCAATTTGCGTATTGAAGGTACCTCCAGGTTTGACTATGCGATATGTGCATGCGTAGTTGAGCAATAATACACAGTTTCTATAACGAGTTTTGAAGTTTTCCTTGATAGTAAAATAATCTACTTGCTGTCTCCTACAAAGATGGCACTACAGTACTTTTATGTTTTAATTTTCCGGCACCACCAACCTCAGCTGAAGGCCAATGTGTACTTTTACTCAACTTTAGCAAGGATTTTAATGTTTGGTCGTATATTTATAATTAGAAGTACAATAATATGCATTATCATTCAATATTTGTCTTGAATAGCAATATTTTAGCTGTTAATATTTGTTGTGTATTAAATCCTTGTTAGAAATATATACAATTTTGGCGGAGTGTTATATGGTGAAATGCAACCGAAATGACGTAGGGGTGTCGTGCAATCCAATCAGTTTTTCCTCTGACCGGCATTCGGTTCATTTCACTTTCAAATTGTGTCATAGACCGCCCGGTTTTCGGTGAATGCCCTGTTTCAGTGACCTTTGCTTAACGTACGCGTATTTCCTGACCGGGAGTTATCGGATGTCACCAGCTTTCCTTTGTTTCTAATATAAACTCCGCTGTAATTTCTCAAAACTCCTGGATATTAGCTTCTTTTACTAACTACCACTTATTTGTCAATAGAATTTAATACCGTAAACAGGCAGATAAAACATAATCCATCAATTGTCTGTGGGAAAGCTCTCTTACTCAGCTCTGAGATCACACCACTGTTATAAATTATTACGGTACCAGCAAACACAAACTATGGTGTTCGAAAAAAGTGAGTGATCACTTAGTTATGGTACACTCCAGAGAGACCAGTTGAAGGATTTACTATTTCTTCTTTCTGCTTGTTTACCTTTTTTTTTACACACACTAATATGTTTTCCCATACACCAAACCACAAAAAATATATTTCAAAGTAATATTGATACAAATAGTCTAATTCAGTCATTTTTTATGTAACTTTTGGTAATTACTAAAAATAAAGAAGAAGAAGGTATTTATTTGATGAAATATATTTTAGATATGCTTTAGACAACTGATTACATGTCTAGTTCTCAAGAATTAATGGAAACAATTCTAAAAATAACAAGCCAAAATGTTCAAAGAAAATGGTATATAGCCGTCCTCAAATATTCAACCAGTTCCTTCAGACCTAGTGGTTGTTCCTGTGTCATCAGATAGTGTAGCAGAAGATGAGATTCAAGAAAGTGAAAAGTGCTGTCTGCAAGTAATATCAACCAAAGACGTGAAAAACTGCATTTCTTTGGTTTTCAAAAAGTGGGCACAGTGTGACTTTGACAGCATATGATATACTGTTGTAAGTCGGAGGTGGTAAGGAGGAATTACAGAGTTATATACCCATGCAGTCTGGAGGAGTAAGAACCACATAAGACAGAGATTTTCGTGTACATATGTTTATTTTCAGGCGTTCCATGATTCAAGTTACTTTTTTTTCTTTGCTTAAAGTGGGGCTCTTAGTTTGTTGGTGCATATAGATAGAATGGTTTTCAGAAAAGTTCACAGAAACAGATCGCCAAAGTGCACGTATTTCTCTGACGACATAGATTCTCATATGGAGGTTTCTCGATGTCTTGGAATGGACATGTGCATTTGTGTTCCATACTCAAACAGAACTTTTGTTGTTGCAAAACTAGGAATATGTTTGTATCTTTGTTCTTGTCGCGATATCCTGTAATTTTACGGCAGTGCTTAAGGTTATCGATATTGGGCGGACCACGCTACAAGTCAATTTCCCGAGTTCACGTTCAAGTTGTGCAAATCAGCTTCCAAAAGTGGTAGGAAATGTTATAATTCTCTAAATATAAATTAATTTAAAGCGATCATATTTGAAAGAGAACATTTGTCTCTACAGTATACATTTTTAGTAAATTTCTGTACTAAAGAAAAATCAAAGCAAACGATATTATATCAAAGACTACTTATTTCTAGAATGTGATATTGGGCCTTTATAAAACTTACCTTTTTCAGTACAGTTGGATGACCATATCAGTTTATTTTCAAGAAATGGTTATCCGTTTCATGTGATAATTTGATTTATTTGAATTTTGTTGAGTTATTTGGGACTTTTTAATGTCACACCAGTTCTTGAACTTTGCAGGATAGTTGTTCGTGCTGATAATAGGGAACTGCGGTAGCTCAGTTGGTAGAGCATCGGACTCGTAATCCAACGGTCGCGGGTTAGATACCCGTCTATGCCAGCCCAGGTCGGCTTCTTCTATGTGTCCTTGGAAAAGGCATTTGGCTCCCATTTCCTCGGCATGATATAGCCAATAATGTCTAGAAGTGCACTTCAAAAATAAATATACACTATAGTTATTTATTACGGGTTGTTAAAGCTGTTGCTTATTATAATATGTCATGAATTAGTCGCTACATAATAAGAGAACATGTCAGTTATATTACAATCAGTGGCGTAGCAACCGCCCAAGCAAACCCCCGGGGGTGGGGTGGGGTCAGGCCCAGTGGGTGCCCAAAATTCACATGAAAAATTTGTTTTTGGGGGGGGGGGAGAGGGCCAAATAATAAAATTTTGCGGGGGGGGGATAATTACTTGCTATGCTACTGATTATTTATTTATTGAAAAATACAACATGTTAAGATTTTAATAAATCATTTATTTTCTCACTCAGAGTTTCTGTTATCTATATACTTGAATAGATATAGTTTCTTAATACATGAGCAGTTAATGCAACATTCATAATTTTTACAAGAACCTCGTCTATTATCAGACAACATTCTGAAAACAGCACGTCACTATATTGCAACCAATTCAAGATTTCATCTAAAGGGTTGCTACTTATTTCATTTGATTATTGATCATTTAGGAATAAATACCATACACAGTTTGCTAAATTGGACATTGGGAAGAACGCTTCGGAAGGACTTGTAACCTTCAAGTTTACACTCTAATCTCGTGCATGGGCAAATGGTTCAACTTACGAAACCGTGTATGGTCATACATAATACATACATACTGAGCTTCAAGCTTTGCCCAGAAACTGGATAATAAGGAAGGAAAGTAGATCCTTGTAAATATATACTATTGTGGAGTTTTTCAAGACTAATCTACAACAAAATATTAAATACATATACGATTCAGGTGATATATTTGCGTCATTAATTCTGTCAGATAGTTATCATTACAAAAATAGATTTCTTTATGTTAGACTGTTGTTTTGCCCCTTCCCGATAGACAGTTTAACATTATATGTAATCATGAACTTAATTTGAATTATACGTGCGAACCACTTCTTTTCAGTGGAATTTTAGTGTTCGGATTACACAAAGGTGTCTTCAAAAAAGCATCATCGTTCAGTAATGTTGATCACAGAAGATACCACATTAGTTCATTTGTCGCTTTATTCAGTAAATGTTGTAGGTAATAGAGTTTCTTTAATCTTTAAATCACTACAACTTTATCAAGACCATTGCGGTGAAAAAAATGTCTTTTAATCTTGTTTCGAAAGGACGACGTATTTTGTCACTGCATGCGGATAATAATTACACAAACAGCAAACATACCATGCGTTAATGTTAAGGTTTTAACGGAGTAATTTCAACACAAAGAAATGTCGGAAACCTATTTATGTAATGTCCGTGAAAGATCATGGATTTAAATAAGGGACTTTAAAAAAATTAAATGGCATCATGGGGTAACAAAGTCGTAGAGACCAAAAATAAAAAAATTTAAAAAAATAGCGTTGCTACGTACTTGACGCACAATACATCACTTTAATAACATTTATTTTATTTTCTACTCGCTCATAAGTAGGCTATTTCAAATTTCTACGTCATTTAAAAGCTCGGTTACCTAATTAGCTAGAATGGTATATATTTTCTACGTCAATGAAAACAAGTATGCCATTATTGAAAGAAGTTCCTTGGGGAGAAAAAAAAAACGAGTATTCACGTCCGTATGCCATTTTTAGAGGCTATTTTATTTAACACTGGGCTCCAGTAATGACATGCCTCAGTACTAGATAGTGTTTGCTTTTGAGTATGCCCTTGTATTTTTATAGTTAACATTGATGCTACAAAGAGTGAAGACAAATTTATTTTCATGTAGAAGTCAATGTCAACATTGATCTTGACACATTCGAGAAGGTTCTTAGATAAACGTATCTCCAGAAAAGTATATGGTATCTAGAATGAGACGCAATTATTCAAATCTTATACATGTACTTATCTTCCGCCTGTAGTGCGGTACATATCTTACGTCACAATTTACAGACACCCCTCTGTTTTTATTACACGAATATTTTCATTCAAGGACCTTTAAAGATATTATGATGAAAAGATGCAGTAAGACTGACAATGAAGACAAATCAAATATACTGTATCCTGAGCTCATAGCGTTCAGATCTCTCGATTGAAATAACCTTTATCATTGGTTCCCATTTTCCTGGTATTCATAGGCATGCAACATATTCACGAAGCGTTCATAACATCATCGGAATCATGTTATTTGTTTATTTATTTATTTGAAGAACCATTATATTTATATACCTATGATTATCTCACCATCAATCGCTCTCACATATAGATAGATAGACAGATAGATATGTATGTATGTATGCCTCAGTTAGTCTGTATATGTCTTTCCCTCCAATATGTATCTCTCTATCAATTACTCCAGGTATCTATCTATCCACCTAAATACTTAGTCACTTACCTGTCTGTGTGCATACGTAATCTTCTCATGTATATTTGTGTATCTATCGATCTTTCCTTTTATCTGTCGTTTTGCACACACGCATAAACGCACGCACACACACACACATTTATATTATTTTCAACTGTATCTTCCAAAATGTCACCTGCAGTGTTGATGTCTTTTGCTCATATTTGTCAGTAATGCAAGTGTGACTTCTAGATTCACCCATATTTCAACAATATACGAGCGTAAACCATGTTCAATAGTCCAAACCAGTTTGTGATTTTTTTTTTCTTCATAAATCTTTGATATGACTTGAATAGTTCCCTTTTCTGAGTCTTTGGACAAATTAGATAATGTGTCTTCGTTTATTTGTCATGACACTTGGTACTAAAATATATTGAGAATATTTGATAATGAGATAAATGGGTGGGTTGTTCGATTGAGTTAGTCATTTGTATTACAGATAAACCAGTTATGAGTACACGCTCGTAGATCAAACGGATGATTTTATTATAGGTGGGCTGCTGACAGAGAAAGCGTGACAGACGCAATACTGGGTCGATGCAACACTAATTTATATTCCTTTGTTACAGAATAAAACAAAACAAAACGAGAACGTTGACCTGTACAGAATCAAAATACTAGATCAGTTTGTGGCAAATACAGAGAAAAAAAAAGGAAAGAAATCAATATATGTGAAAATATTATTGGTAATATTAGCGTGTACATACTTTTGTAAAAACAATAAATAAATAAATAAATAAATAAATAAATAAATAAATAAATAAATAAATAAATAAAATAAAATAAAATAATATTCAAGGAAGCAAAACGAAAGATTATGACACGTGCAAGAGAATGTCTGCATTAAACTGTTAAAGTGTGGGAAAAAGACGCACCCGTAGACATCTAAATGAAATCTATATAAAACACATAAGAGAGAGAGAGAGAGAGAGATTAGGTTTAACGGCACGTCAGCACACTACTGGCTGTAAGGTGCCGATGAAAAGGAAATTTTTGAAAACTTATAATTAAAGAATTAGCAAAATAATCTTGGATGATAAAGCCTTCCAAATAAACATAAATTGAGATATTAAACGATAAAAGTTAAGATGTAGGGAAAGATCCCAACTACATATACATTTTTACAAAATGTTGTCACTACCAAATTGTTCTTTTGAAGATATGGACAATTTCCAGCTAATTAATTAGTACGGCTATTTCTTTAAAACTGGCGGGTTTTTTTTTCATATAGTAAATAGTGATTGACAGAGGACATTTAAGTATGTGGTAAAAATTTCATGAAAATTGGATGAAAAATATTGAAGCTATAGATATTTGAAATTGTATGTTATGCAGTACAAACTGCATAGGTGATCGAATGGGCTCCTGACCGAGCACTCTTTCGACCCAGCACGTGGAGGAAAATATGCCTTTGGGTAGACCTGTGTTATTAAATTCACGAGATGGATAGTCCATTTAAATTTCTGTTAGTTGAGTGATAGCCGCCGCACTAGGCGGAGAGGTTGATTCATTGTAAAAGTTGTGCTTTATTGCCTCTAACTTTTAGGCCTCAGAACTATACGGAAAAATAGCAACTCCGAATTTCTCGGCTAATTCACATTTGTTATCATGAGGGGTTGCGCTGCACCAGGATCGTCACCACGAAAACCGTGAGTTCAACCTTATTAGCGTCATGTAAACGGTTTTGTGCAGCTCCCCACCCCACCCTACCAACGCCCAGTGGTTGCTGGTAATTTGTTTTCCTTCACTTAAAATATTCATCTACAGAGATTTATATAAATGGACAGCATTTTTTAAAAAATAGCTAAATATAGTCCATTTATAATATTTTAAACAGACCAATTCAAAGTAAACTGCCTAAGATTTTTGTTCGTCTTACGTTCTTGCTATTAAAGATTCCATAATGGGATATATAGATAGATAGATATTCAGTGGCGGCGCGAGGGTTCGAGGCGCCCGGGGGCAATGTTCTTTAGTGGCACCCCTACTTTGCCACAGAGACCATTTTTTTTTATGTATGTTGCCAACCTCGACAGCGCCCTCCCCTCGCCCGGCTCCAAGGGGCAATTGCCGACCCCCCCCCCCCCCGTCTCGCCACCACTGTAGATATTCCTACTTAAAGTAACTCCTGATTGTCTGGCAGAACAACATTGTCACATGACAGCAAGATCACGTGATCGATTCTGCGGGGAAATAATTTAAGATGGTTTTCATGTCCTTGATGTTATCAAATGGTATGTTGAACATTTTTCCCTAAAACAACTGACCATTTGTATTCCAAATCTTTGCTGATAACTATAAATCCATACCTATCGAGGTTTTTTATTTTGTTGCACAAAACACGCACCTTCATCTTCAAATGTCAATAAAGCGGGCGTTTCTTATTAACATTCATTGCGATAAAATTTGCTCAGTGTCTTTGATTGGACGCTTAATGCGGATATACTGCGTAAAAGATCAATTTCTTGTTTTAATATGTCCTTCACTATTTTAAAGATGTCGTCGATTCCTGAAGAGATTTAATCACAAGTATTGTACATGATGAGTGAGATCCTGTATGATCAATTCGAAATGAAAAAAAAAGTTCATTTGAACGTCAATTTATTGTTTAGAATGTTATGCTATCGGTGAAATCAGTATTATAAAATGGATAAAAGACTCTTTCATTTTTAACCTGCTGATATTTGCTTTTTTTTTTTTTAGGAAAATGTTTGTAAGTATCTGTTATTTCACAAAGAAGAAATCCGGCCGACTTTGACAATAAATGGAATTACTTCTATCAGTTTTTATGTTACTCGTAATTTGCATTAACACAGAGATGTATGCTTGTGCGGTATCAAACGTTTTAAAGGAAGGTGTATCTATATGAAATGGCGCATAGTCTGGGCTTTGTGGAATTAACGTGCATGAAAGTTACTCCAGTGCCTGTATAAGTACTGTGCAACAGCAGCAGCGCAAATACACTACTACTACTATTACTACCACTACTACTACTACTAATAATAATGACAATGATGATGAAAACAAAAGGTCATTTGGACATGAAGTTTCCATTGACTACTAAGGTTTTGTCCTAATATATCGAACACTGTTTCTTCCTAAAGGACAAGTACACACACACACACACACACACACACACACACACACACACACACACACACACACACACACACACACACACATATTTATGCAAATACTTGTGCATGTTCAAATTAATTCACATATAGATTTATACATACATACATACATACATACATACATACATACATACATACATACATACATACATACATACATACATACATACATACATACATACATACAGACAGACAGACAAACAGACCGACAGACAGACAGACAGACAGATCGACATATACAAAAGATATGTGAGAGCGAAGAAACCCCCGCCAAGTTGAAAACCGAAATCCTCACCAAGTTACCAAACCAAAAGGGTGACCTTGGGGACTGTAAAAACTGGAGAGGCATCACCCTGCTATTCCTCACCAGCAAGGTCTTCAGTAGCATCATTCTCAAGAGGATCACCATCGCAGCTAATGACCTCATTAGAGAGGAGCAAGCTAGTTTCAGGAAAGGAAATTCCTGCATTGACAAGATATTCATCCTCCGACAGATACTGGAGTAGTCGGCTGAATGGAACAGTACAGTTTACATCAACTTTGTAGACTTTGAAAAGGCTTTTGAGAGCCATCACCGTGATCCTCTCTGGAAAAAAACTCCGGTTCTATGGTATTCCATTGAAGATTGTAAACATTATCAAACTTGTACACCAAGGCTTTCAGTGTAAAGTCACAGACTGCTTCATCGTCAAAACAGGTGTGAAATAAGGCTGCATCGTTGCACCTTTCCTCGTCATCCTTGCCATCCACTGGCTGATGAAAGATACAACTGTAAACAGCTAAATGGGAATTAGGTGGACCCCGATTTCATCTCTGGAAGCCCTCGACTACACCTACGACATTTGTTTGCTTTTAAGTCGACATGTATGTAAGGGTGCAAATTTCTGTCGATCTATAAAGAGAACATTAACTTGGACAGAGAACAATTAATTAGATTTATGAGGACAGGGTGCATATTAAATCGCTATGCTGCGAGGATTTTAAGGTCTATGTTGTGAGAGGAACCGATTTTTAATTAAGCATTGGTTTATTTAACAGTCAGAGAAACTGGAAGGGAAAAGGTTAACTCAATCTTTGTATCGAAAATGTCAGAGTTGAGATTGTCCAGAATCAGTTATTTGGAAATCTAGAGGGTCAGGATGACCGCAAATTTTGGCGCCTATTTATAAAAGGCAGTAGATATATTTAATCCTGATTGGCTACGCTAAATAAGGGGCGTGTTTCCCACACGAAATTTCATAGTTTTAATATGCCACATCGCAAAATTTAGCCAGTCTACGTAAATACACTACTACTACTATTACTACCACTCAATCTCATGTAATTCGTTGATACCAATATAATTATTTGCCTGAATTTATTTACTTATATTTGCATGAATTTATTTGTATAAATTCGTAGATCAATTTTCTTGATATGAGTATAACTGTGTTTGAGTTCATTATCTGAATTCGTACAATGATCTTCTTATATATAAGTTTGACAGATTGTTTGAATTTGTTGTCTTGAGTGTTATAGGAATCATGTATTCTAAGAATTTCATGCATTACTTTAGTTGATATGAATACGAGAATCCGTGTGAATTCACCGATCTTAGATGATTTCATGTATGATAAAAACTTAAGTGCGTATCGACTGAAATTAACGTCGTTAAGCCATGAAGTGAGATTTCATGGACGCTAAAGACTTGAATGTGTGTATTCGCTGAAATTAACGTAGTTAAGCCATGTAATGAATTTCATTCATTCATTTGTATAATCGAGAACGGAACTGTTATGCCTCGTGTGATGTTAATGTGAGTCAGCGATGAAATAGCCGTTAGGAAATAGATTAATCTTATGAAACTAGGTTTGTTTGTTTATGGCCTGCCGTGTTTGGCTTGACCAGATAGCCGTTGGTATCTGTTTGACTTCCGATAGGATGATATCTGACATAACGAGAGTGGAGTAATGATCTATTCCCAGTAGGATATCTGACAGAAGATTTAGGTTGCTTCTCTGTTTATTTTGAAAGGGGAAATAGCTCTACTGACGTAATCCACTGACGTATCCAGGTACCTACGTATCTACATACCTACGTATCCACCTACCCACACAAAGTTTTAGGGCCGACAGAAGCAAGATAGTCAGAGTGAGAAGAAAGCGAAGGAACCAGTTGAACAGCACGGGGAAGCTGGAGTGAAACCGGAGGAAACCAGGTTATGAAGCTGTTCAAGGCAATGACTTCGATTGTTCACTCGATTCTATGATGAATTAATTCTATCATTTAAACAGATCGGCTATTTATATAAGTATATTTGTGTTTAAAATTCGGTGAATGATTTATTTCAAAAAGAAGTGTATCTTCCTAATGTAATGCATTATCACAGTTGTTTATGTAATTGATTAAATTGTTATATTTCATATACGGGGGCTCGTTTTAGTCTGTTCTATATATCTGCTCAGATCTCTATTCATTCCATCTATAAGTTTCACAATTTATATTATTCTTTACTCGATCCGGGCAATAACACCGAGGTCGATCATCCTCTAGATAACGATAACCACAACCCCAACCACCACCACGCCACAAAGTAAGTCGACATGTATATATGCAAGAAAAGACAGACATACTCAGTGAGATAGCCATACAGGTAGGACTGAAATTGAAAAGCAAGAAAGCCACATTAATGAGGAAAAACAATAAAACCAACCATCCTATCACTGTAAATAACGAACCAATTGAAGAGGAAGTGAAATTTACATACCTTGGAAGCAAAGTGTCCACAGACGGAGAGAGAGAAGTAGCAACCAGAATTAGCAAAGCAAATCAAACCTTCGGTATACTGAAATACATATGGAAGTCCAAACAACTTGGACTCAAGACCAAGTTGAGGACTAACCGAAGCAGTGTGATCGAAGTGCTTCTGTACGGCTCTGAATACTGAAAGCTAACATTAAGGATAGCACAAAAGCTTGAAATCTTCCACAACAAATGCCTGAGGATAATTCTTGGCATGTTCTGGCCAAACAGGATCAATTATCTTCATCAAAGGACAGAATCAATATCTCTTGCCAAGATTGTTAAGAAAAAAAGAGGGCGATGGCTGGGGCATGTATGATGAATATCAATAGATGCACCGCCCAGGACAGCCCTCCGCTGGCCCCAGACTGGAGACGAAAGAGGGGTAAATCCAAACAGACATGGAGGACGACTATGGAGAAAGAGATGAAGGAATGTGGCCTGACGTGGAACACCATCATACGTAGGAATGAAGACCGTCAGCAGTGGCACTTTCTCTTCGAAGTCTTATGTGCCTTCTAAGGCACAACGAGGGATGAGTGAGTGATACATGCACATGTGCATATACATCATGTACTTACACGTTTACTTTTACATACTTATAAAAAAAAGTATCAATATGCTGTATCCCTCATTTATTGTAAAAATAAAGTCCTAGCATGTATAGTTAACTCTTTAAAACAGACAGTTCCTTAATTGATTAATTTCTCATTTGTTTGATCGCGTAACAAATAGTTTAAGATGTTTTCGTAAAAATTGCATTATACGTTGTTTAGAAGTTCAGATAAAATTAGGAGATCCACATTTCAAAATTACATTTTTTTCTCCAAATTCAATTTATGATTCTTTGATCTTTGAAGCTACTATCTAATATGCATAATAATTCAATCAGTCACATCCGATCTTTGATTTATAGTTATTTATTTCTTCTTGAATTTCTGAAACTTTTGCGAGAAGACATGACAATACCACTTCATTTATGCCGTTGACTATGTTTCATATTCCCCTTTTACACCGAGTTTTACTGCATATGTTATGAAATATCTGGATATCAAGAGGCAGTAGAAGGATATGGCTATTCTGGAGAGAGAGAGAGAGAGAGAGAGAGAGAGAGAGAGAGAGAGAGAGAGAGAGAGAGAGAGAGAGAGAGAGAGAGAGAGAGAACACAAACAAATTAATTCTTTGCCTCAGGCACGCATGTCGATGATGAAGACACAGCTTATAAATACAGCCTATACCACTTTCCTGCCGTAGTATAACTCAAATCGAGGAATACAGCTCACTATGGAAGGAAAGACAAGCTAAACTATGTATTTTAAAGAATAATAAAAAATAAAAATTTTATCATTGAAAACTCATCTTTATCCGTAAGGTCTCTGACAAGAATAAACATGAAAACTGAGATCTACAAAAGAGTCTTTTCACAGAGCGCTAATCTATAGAATTGGAATATTATTAGTTTTCACACATGCCAGACAGATACCATTCCCTGTCCTAGGAAATATGGAGTGTATTAACAAATATTACCTTGTCTCGCGTCCAGATTGCTTTGCTTTTTTTTTTCTTGGGGGTGGGGGGGGGAATAACATTTTGTTACTTTAGGTCTTAAAAATATGTAACAGAAAGAAAGTGAAAGCAACGACGTAAGTAATACCAACAAGCAATTTATTTTCCTATAATACAAACTGCAAATTCAAAAGATACATACAATATTGCGAATCAAATTCCAATAATCCTAAATCTCCCAATCATAAGTCCAAAAAATGCTGAATGTTCCGAATGAGTTCCAATAGTCTTGAATGTCCTGATATGCAACGATTATACAATCCGGAATGTCTTTGGATGAGATCACAAAAGTCCGAAGTAATGTATTATTTTTAAAAAATCAATGAGCACCTTAGTAATTCCAATGAATATATATTCAATAAATAAGTGCGCACGAATTATATCTGATTTTAACGGCACAATGTACAATCTTATCACAAATGGATTCCCACAGACTGATCTAAATCAGGAATGAATTATTTGTTTACCAAATCCTTATTTATACACATTGTCTCTTGAACTATATGAACAGGATTTGAAGCAATAAAATGGGAAAAACCCAGTCTAACTGTCAATATGACTGGCCTTGAACTCAAATTCTCGTAAACATTCTATTTGCTAGTGACCAGAATTTAAAGTACAACTTACGTTCTGGACAATATTTAAACACATTATAGATTAAATGTACAAAACAATTTATATTCATTAACACGGTGACCGTGAGCTTAGTCAAACTTCTCAGTAAAGCATGAAATAACTAACTAACTAAATAAATATGAACAAATCCATTCTTCGAGTCCTGCTTGGCACGTTCATCTCTCTCTCTCTCTCTCTCTCTCTCTCTCTCTCGTTCACACACACACACAGAGTGAATTGATCGATGGAGGAGATAGAAGTAGTATAGGTGGTCAGTATGGCGCTTTTAGCAATTTAACATTATGAAAATTTGGATCGGTGTGAACCTTGTGGGGATTTAATATTATAACACATTTAGTTTTGTGAGGGGCTTATCAGAATAAAGAAAAATACGGCAAATTTTAACTGCTTGGGGCTTATGTAATTTAGCATTACGTTTGGGTCGGTATGGGGTTAAGGGCATTAACACTAGGGACACAGTGTGGTTTATAAAACCTTGAACATTACGTATGACACTATGGGGCATATGGGAAGTTAACATTGGTGTAGGAAACTTGAATAGAGTGCGCAGGCACACCTAAAGACAAGGACTGGCATTGACTGACCAATACATATTGTGACTGACCAACGCATATTCAGAATGAACAACACCTATTGTGACTGACCAACACCTATTTGAATGACCATTACTTATTTTCACTGACCAATACCTATTTTGACAATGTCCAGGCAAATAATGATGCAATTTGCCCTCTTACATGCTCTATATATGGAAATTCCGACTTATTTTTATAGAGTGATAGGAAGATTAATATTATTGCATCAACGCAATTACAACATAGTATCAACTTTGTCAATAGCAAACGCTCAAGGTCAAAATTTGGCGTAAGGTGTCGTGTAATTTTAAACAGCAAGCATACAATACATCGTTGTTTTCAATCGGTGCTTCTGCTATGTTTCTTCCCGGCGATATTGAAGAGCGCAATAGCAAACATTACTGCATTTTGTGAAAAATTTCCTATCAAGTTCTAAATTCGGCTTAAGGCGTCGTGTACTCCTAAACAGCAAGCATAAAGTACAGTGTTGTTTCAATAGCTGCTTTTTTATGTTTGTTTCTCCACGGCGATACTGGGGAAGTCAACAACAAGCACTGCTACACTTTCTGAGAAAAACAAAAACAAAACATACTTGCAAGTTCTAAATTCGGCGTAAGGTGTCGTTTACTTTTCAACAGCAAGCATAAAGTGGATTGTTGTTTTCTATCTTTGAGAACTGTAACATTAGGGACGGTATAGCCCTCTATGTAAATATTAATAGGGGTGGAAAAATAGGACGGAGAGACGGACAAAGACACAACTAGTTAAATACAACAAGTTATTTTTACAATCCGATACTCAAACTCTTACCATCGAACATACTTTTGTTTTACAATACAACCACCACACGTAGAGACAAACTGATGACAGAGTGTAGGGGATAGGTAATGGTCACTAACACACGTTCTTAAAGACAAACGCATACACATAATAACTCACGTGTAAGAGAATGTAAAGTATGGGCTGGAGCTATGAACATTAACACCTATTCTTACAGACACTCGCACTTTCTTAAAGTAAACATCCACACATTCAAACACACGGATGAGGGAAAGGAGAGTTATGTGATTGTCAGTAACACATATAATTACAATCCAACACCCATTTTTACCATGAACCATCAACCCTTACAAACAAAACAGATCAGGAAAAGGATAGGCATGCGATGGTCACTAAAATATATAATTAAAACCCAACACCCATCCTTACAAACAGGACGGATGAGGGAAAGGAGAGTTATATGATGGTCACTAACACATAATTACAATCCAACACTTACAAACAAAGATAGGGGTTAGGAGAGGGACAAAGAGGGGCTATTAAAGTTTTGTTTTCAATAGAAAGACACACACACACACACACGCACACGTATACAAACAAAAAAATACAAAGCATAGAGGTTGGGAATAATGATTAGCTTTATATCTCTAGAATACTGAGTGCCATGAAAAGGATCGTTGGTTTAGTCATGGGAAATGCTGTTTTTAATGATGGTACATCCCGAAATGGACCCCACAACCAACATACATCATTGCCCATCGATCCTACCTCCATACATGGGCTGCGACTGACAGTGATAAGTCAAGGTAATTAGTATCACTTTCGCAGTTCTCCACCTTAGGCACCAGTGTTTCACGTTGCTGTTGTTGCTCATATTGCGGCTGTTTCGGCTGCTGTTGTTTTTATTCTCGGTCTTTTTCCTCGTCAACGAGATTCATTAGCATTACATGTGTATGTCGGAAGTGCATTAAACCTCTTCCTGCCAGGTGCTGCATATTTATAATGTAATGTATTGTTAAAAGAATGACAGTCTTTTCAAAAAGTTTATTATGATTATCGTCAAAAACTGATTTAATTAAAGCATTATCTGTATATGTCCCGTGAGCAATTTTTCATTGATGACAACAAGAACATAACATTCACAAGTAAAATAAATCTTATTGACCTGTGGTGTTTTCAAGCTAGCAAGGAATGAATCAATACCGGACTTATTCGATTATGTTGTACTTTTCCACCGGTTTAGGGGAATGTGACGACAAGATTATTTCACTTTGTGAACAACAAGGTCACAAGTTCTAGTTTCGGCGTGAGGTTGCGTGTACTTTTATATCCGATGTGGAGTTACAATTATACTTTTGCGTTCTCTAAAAGAGCAAAACGAAAGAACGTTGTTGATGTAATTCGTACAACGAGTGTCTGTGCTTGCAAAGAGAAAGAATGGTGCTATCAGCTGCCCGGGGAAAAGAAAAATAGATTAACATTGCCCACAAACTACTGTTATATATATATATATATATATATATATATATATATATATATATATATATATATATATATATATATATATATATATATAGAGAGAGAGAGAGAGAGAGAGAGAGAGAGAGAGAGAGAGAGAGAGAGAGAAAGAGAGAGATAGAGAATGGTATATATGCATATATGCACCAAAACAGAGCGGAAAGTGCTATTATTGGATTCTACAGGAGAATGCTTGTTAACATTAAGATAATTTTTGAATACGAATAAATAATAATATCATTTAGGTTAGATAATTTTAATATATATGAGTGAATGAATGGATGAAAAAATGAATGAATTAGCGAACAAAGAAAAAATTATTGGAACCTTTAAACTAACCAGAGGGAGAGAAGGATATTATTACGATCCCTAAGACACATACTCATGGAAACAAATATTCGTTCCTATAAACCAACAAGTTGCACTGAACAGTGTAACCGCTTTAGGTCGGGCCCCGATATAGTGAGAGAATACACTGTATTCTATGAGCGATTGTCATCATGAAACGAGATGAGATGATTAACTTACATTCTAGTAGCGAGTATCAGGTTGAGAAATCGAGAAAAGCGAGTATGGAGTTACAAAAAGCGAGTATCAGTACAAAGAAGCAAGGATCGAATAGAGAAAATTAGCTAAAAAAATTAGAAGAAATAGATATAACACACACATTTCTCTAAATTTCTTAATTACTAGCTCTTGTCATATGAAATCTAACATTCATGCAATACACTGCATTTTGTACAACATAGCTTCGTCATAATACCCCCCCCCCCCCAACATTCGTGTTGAGTACATTTGAAATGGCATCTCCTCTCCTTACCACATATATTCGTCACAGCTACATAAATTGTTTAAGTATATTTGGCATTTTGTTTGATGTGTTTATTTATTTACTTATAAATTATTTTTTGGGGGTGGGGGTGGGGGTGTTAATTTGTTGCCACAGTTGTAAATCCAAATATCAAACAGAGTGGTTTACATATGCCACCGTCCATTTTTCTATCTATCCCATGTAGAATCAGCTGTTAGGTTCTAGCAGTTTACGGTAAACAGGTTTTGAATGTATGCACATTAGAAACTATAATGTGACAAGCGTGGAAGCAAATAAATAAATAAATTTTACAACATGTAAATATTTTGGCAAACCTCTTGTGCAAATGCTCCTTAAAATAAATTATCCTTAGAATATTTGACGATAATGCTTTGATTGCATCAGTTTATATCGCCTATGAGGAACATACATTTTTGAAACTATAAAATAATACCCTTTAATTTAATCAATCTTCTTGGTAAGGGTGTGTATTAGATGGTAAGGGTGGGTGTTAAATTGTAACTTTGTGTGTTAGTGACCATCACATAACTCGCTTAGCCCTCGTTCGTTTGTTTGTATGTGTGGTGTTGTCTTTAAGAACGTGTGTGGGTCTGTATGAAAAGGTGTTAGTGTTCATAACTCTACCCTCTGCTTACATCCCCATAAACGTGAGTTTGTGTGTGTGTGTGTGTGTGAGTGTGTGTCTTTATGATCGTGTGGTAGTGACCATTACCTATCTCCTGCCCTCCCTCATCCGTTTGTTTATATGTGTGAGTGTTTTATTGTTAAAAAAGCACACAAAGAAAACGTGTGTTGGATGGTAAGGGTGTGCGTGTTTGATTATGAAAATGAGGTGTGTCTTTGTTCGTCTTTCCATTCTATGTGTCCACCTCCATTAAAATTTCCATCGCGGGCTCTATTGGCCCTAACGCTAAAGTTCCCAGCGATTGAAAACAATAATACATTTTTTGCTTGCTGTTTAAAGTACGCTGAATTTAGAACTTGTGACACTGTTTTACACAAAATGTAGCAATGCTTGCTTACGCGTTCCCCAAAAGCTACATTTGGCAATCTGCATCAGTATTTGCCTGGACATTGACAAAACAGATGTTGGTCAGTCAAAATAGGTGTTAGTCAGTCGTCATAGATATTGGTCAGGAAGGGTCAGTTGTTGTCTGGTCTTAGGTGTGCCTGGCCCACTCTATTAAAGTTTCATAAACCCTAGAGCATCCCGTCATGTTAAATTCCCATAAGCCCCAAAGTGTTATACGTAATGTTAAAGGTTCCATAAGCCCCATAGTATCCCCCAATGTTAAATTTCCATAACTCTATACCAACCCAAACGTAATGTTAAATACCCATAAGCCTCACACCGACCCAAACGTAATGTCGAATTGCCATAAGCTGCCTGCTAATCCTGACGTAATGCTAAATTCTGATAAGCTCCATATCGACCAAAAATTTGCCCTAATGTTAATTTCTCATAAGCTTTACAAAACCAATATACGTTTGCCGTAATGGTAAATTCCCATAAACCACATACCGACCCAATTTTGCCTAAATTTTAAATTCTGATAAGCCCAATACCAACCTCATAAATTACTGATAGACAGATAGATAGATAGATAGACAGACTCATACATACATACATACATACATACATGCGTGCGTACGTACGTACGTACATACATACATACATACATACATACATACATACATACATACATACATACATACATACATACATACATACATACATACATACATACATACATACATACATACATACATACATACATACATACATACATGCATACATACATAGATTTGGTGACTGACAAATAAGAAGCTATCGTTTTTCATTGATGTACGAGATATCTTCAGGCATTTGCAAGAAAAATCCAAAATAAATCTTCATCGGCTTAAGTAGTATGATAATAGAAGTTTGGGATATTTTTTTACTGATTTAGGTCAAAGCCTTCTACCTCCCATGACTTTGTTCTCACATCACATCACACGCCCATGCCCGCGAACCCGCCAAACAAAGTTACCATGAGGCGCCTCTGTGAGAGGATAGTCAAGTTGGGTAGAAGACCTCAACCTAGATCAGTAACCAAACAAAATCGTTATTATCATACTACTTACACGTCTCTGAGATTATGACATAAACTCCGTCGACGTGACAAATACAAATACAGAGACAAAGACAAGTCCACGTCCTCGTCCACGATCATGATTTGCATCAACGCTCGCGTGGTGAACAAACCGACCATTATTTTTGGAATTGTATTACACACACAACCTATGCACACAATTGAAGTTTTCAGTCACGCCAATATAATTGATTGTGACTATACTGCATATGTGGAAATTCCTTTTCTGTGAGACTAAAATACTACTGCAGGAATAGGATTCTTGATCGCTACTATACTGTATAGAAAATATAAATATTCTGCTGATATTGTTTTCTTTGTGTGGATATATTTTATATTGACTGTGGCAGATATTGTGTGAGAATATTATATTAAACAAGTACCTCGGTGTGTGTGTATATATATATATATATATATATATATATATATATATATATATATATATATATATATATATATATATATATATATATATCGCTGACCTTAGCGATCGAACCTAGCGACGAATATAGTGAATACGTCACCTGTAATAGTGAATGTAGTAATGAGCAAATCAATTTCAGTATTAATATAACAATGGCATCCACACTCGACTTCTACTACAAAATGCTGTACAACGCTGCAGAAAGGGAGGTGTGCAAGCACTGGGGGAAATTTTCAGAAGCTATTGCCAAAAATAATGACGCACAAACTATCGCGGAAATTAACAAGCACTCCACCACGTTTGACGTGGTTGCATATAAACGTACAAAGTCTCGTAGTATTTGCAGTACTTGATAACGGGTCATTTGAGATAATTTGGGCTGATAGATATTTTATTTCAGCTTGCAAGTCAATTTCATGAACCCGGAAGGAACAAGCCCGTTTATGTGCAAAAGCCTGATTTATAAATTCGTATTACTGTTACGCCAAAATATAACTGGTCGCTTGATGGACACCGTAAAATTCTAATATATATGATATATTTTATTTGCCTGATTCAGATACCATCACATGGCCATGAGAGATAAAACCTGCGGCGACTGATAAATCAATCAATTAGATAAAGTTTATGCGTATATATATATATATATATATATATATATATATATATATATATATATATATATATATATATATATATATATATATATATGAAGTTCAATGGCGTTAGGACGCTATCACTGCAAAGGTCTATGCCTTGGAAAATATTAACTCTGCGGCAGAAAATGCCATTACGAATATTGTGTTGGTCTTTGTGCTGTGATATCAGAGTAAAGTCACATAATCAGCTTTGTCGACCATACGGATCTGTTCGCGAGTATTATCGTGCTCGCCGTCGAAGTCTCACCTAACCTATGATTGTAGAAACACCCGACGACGTCATCACCGTTGAAAAAGATACAGACGTCAATGAAATAATAGCTGGGATTGAAGCGATTGCAGTTTCTGATCCTGGTAAAGTAAAAACAATACTATAAAAAGTTATCAAATAGACAATGAGTTTTCCCTTATATACCAGTATGCCGACCGTGTATGCTCAAGCAACTCACGCGAGAGCGAGGAATGAGGATTCCAAGCGGTAGGATGAAAGCCGACATACTTGTAATGTTAGACTTTCTCCAGAGGCGCCAGGGTTGACTGTGAAGCAACTTCGCGAAATAGCAGCGCAGTATCATATCAAGATTCCTACACGGGGCAAGCGGGCTGAAATAGCACACGTGATTGGTGATGAACAGAGCGTCGCCGCCGTATAACAGCTGTTATCGCCACTGAGGCTGCCGCAAAACCACGTCGACTGCAAGTCCCGGAGTTTGAGTTACATAAACGTCGTGGTGATTTACAAGATTATCGGACAATTATCCCGACTGAATACGAGCCAGTTAAAGACGCGGTGAAACTTCTTTCAAAGATGCGTCCGGGCATTATATAAACGTTACAGTGCACAGGCACCTCCGCGGTTAATATGGAGATTGTTCTTCATGTGCATTTAATTATGCCGCTTAACCGTGACAATGATGATGCGTTTAAAGTCACAAACCCGTGGATTCATAGCGGTGCTAGTGTGATCTTCAACCGCAAAAACACCGAGACCATCAATGGTAAAATTGACAAAGCTTTGCAAGGATAATTGGGACGTTCAAAGAATTTATCAACGCAGGGTCAGGATGGACTGTGGACAGATGCGTGGAAGTTTAATTACATATTTCCCCGTTAAAGCCTTTCCGTGGGTCAGATTATATTAAAACGCCAGCGTGTATTCCGCGGTGAGCAGTAATCAATGTGAAAAATGATGACAACCGATGTTTTGAATGGGTGCTCTTGTCCGCGCTGCATCCCGCGATTGATAATAAAGACCAACCTCAAAAATACAAACAATACCTAGGTGAACTTAAGTTTGGTAACATAGAATTTCCTGTACAAGTTACCGACATCAGTAAATTTGAACGGCTTAATCCTGACATCGCCGTCAATGTATTTTTTTGGAATAAAGGACTTGCAGCATATTCGACAATCGATATACACGTGCAGACAGTTTAATATTGATTTGTTATTGTTGCACGGTTCAGAGGCGCGGTACCATTATGTGTGGATAAAAGATTTTTCACGAATGGCATACCGGCACAGTAGGTACGAGGGTAGGAAATTTCCATGCAGACGTTGCATGCATGTATTTAGCAACCAACAGCTGCTCACGGACCAAGACTTTTACTGTGGTGGAATCAGTGAAAAGCCACAGCTCACCATCATGCCAGAGCCTGGCAAAAACATTTTGAAATTTACTGCGTTACAACGAAAAATGTAATGTACGCGGACTTTGAATGTCTTAACATTCCAGTGGACGCTCCTGAGGGTTCAACAAATACAACACAAGTAGCTGAACAAGTATCATGCGGATTTTGCTACACTGTAGTCAGATGTGATGGAGCGACTGAGCCACCAATGTTATATCGTGGCCAGGACTCGGTTGATGTCTTTTTTTTTAATTGCTCGAGGTTACCGCGAAATGAATCCGACAACAGTTTTCATCGCCCGCAGACATCATTATAACCAATGATGACACACGCGAGTTTCCGCGGCTACTCATTGCTGGATCTGTGATGGTCCATTTGGGACTGATGCCAAAGTACGTGATCACTGTCACATTACTGGATTGTAGAGAAGAGCCGCACACAGCGCATGTAATCTACAGTTGTGAATTTACCCAAGTAAAATAAAAATCCCTGTGGTGCTTCATGACCTGCGTGGGTACGATGGTCACCTGATCATGCAAGGAGTCGCAGCAGCATCAAAGACGCCAATAAGCGTAATCCCGAACAACATGGAAGAATACATGACGTTTAGGTTGGGTCAGCTGCAGTTTATTGACTCTCTGCAGTTCCTTAATTCCAGCCTGGATAAATTCATGGACAACATTGGCAATGATTGTTTTAAAAATCACTCGATGATACGGTGGTGCCAACAATAGAACATTTATCAAGTACTCGCCCGCAAAAGAGTATATCCCTACGAATACATTAGCGGATGGGGCAAGTTTGCTGAAACTAAACTACCACCGATCGAGATATTCCATTCGTCGTTGTCTCGCGCAGGTATTTCTGCCAAAGTACTACGCACACGCAAACAATGTTCGGTCAGCGGTTGGTTATAAAACAGATGTGCTTTTGCTCGCAGATGTTTTTGAGACGTTTCGTGATACAGCCATGCGTGTATACAAGCTTGACCCTGCGCACTACTTTTTGTCACCGGGAATGGCTTGGGATGCATTATTGTATAAAACCAGGGATGAGTTATTAACAGACATTAACTAACATCTGTTTGTTAAACGTGGTATCCGTAGCGATATTTCATGGCGAGTCATCGCTATGCTAGGGCCAACAATCCGCTTATGGACAGATAAGACTCCGTTGTCCCAAGCAGTTACATCATGTATCTTGACACCAACAACTTGTATGGATAGGGTTGATGCAATCAATGCCCGTTGACGAATTTCAGTGGATCAATCTCGTGGATGTAGACATTTACAAGTACGACAGTAACAGCGATATCGGATGCTTCTTTGAGGCTGACCTGGAGTACCAGGATAACGAGTATCCACTAGCAACGGAAGCGTTGTCAGTGCCGCAGGATTAGTTGTCCACGTATCAGTGCGGGATTATAAATAATACCGGAAGCAAGTTTACAGAATCCGTCAAGCTTGTTACGAACATGAAAACTATGAGCAGCTACGTAGTACAGGCATGATATTTGCAATTATATCTGCGATTGGGTATGCGTATATGCAAAATCCACCGAGTGTTACAGTTTCGCCAGAGCGCATGGATGGCTCCCTACATATAAATGAATACGGACCTGCGTATCGCAGCTACCAACGAGTTTGAGAGAGACTTGATGTACTCAAGGAATTTACAGAAGCAAAGTTTCTGGCATTAATTTCTTTTCCACAATCAAAACCATTGATGATCTTGATACGAGCGAATAATCTTGTCGTGTACGACGATGTAATGCTTGAACACCAAGACAACACCGCGAAAATATTTCCCCGAGGCCGACACAAGAACACAGACATGATCTATGTAACACAACGATACGCACACGTGCCTAAAGTGATTCGAGACAACTGTAACATGCTAATGATATTTCGTTGCATTGACGCGCATGGCCTTGCAAACATTTATTGGACTTGGTGTGCCGCCGACGACTCGTGGGATGAGTTTCGGAATATGTTTGCGGAGGTCACCCATGAACAGTATAGTTTCCTTACTATTGACTTATCCAGAATTTTCGGAAAATATCGAGCCAGTTTAGACGCGATAATTTAAACGACTATGATAAATATAATGTAAAAACCTGCCAGTGATACCATAGCTGAGTATGGGGAGCGACGCCGTAAAGCTGCCCGCGAACACCGGGAACTGATCCGTAATAATATAGCCGGCCGCAAACGTGTCAAAGATATGTTACATTCGCGACTGATTACGCCGGAAGATCTCACAGAGGGCTTTGAACAGATGTTTGCACCGCTGATCAAGCCCAAGAAATGAAAGTTGCGGAAACTACCGCGGCGATGGTGAGAAGAGAAAAAATACCCGGGTCCGGTTCTCAGGACAAGCCGAGCCATTGAACAGTTGCCAGCGCAGATGGAGAGATTCTCAAAAGGCACACAGGAACTTGACGAAGATGTCAGAACGGCTCTTGAAAATCTTCTACCACCACCACTACCCGTGAACCAGGCAATGGTGAGAACAGATCCGCAAAATGTTAATGAACAAGGTCGCCAGTGGATCTTTGAAAATCCCATAAATACCGCTTTTTAAGGTACCCCCGAATGGAAAGAGTTCGTGTTGAAAAAAACCATCGCATATAAAAGATGTATGGACCAAGTGGGTATACAGGGAAATTGCTGGGTTTAAATAAGCCACTGGCGAGCTGAAACAGTTAAAGATGTTGACGAAGGCAACGCAATGTTTGTAGCATTTGTGCAAAAATAGAGCAGGCAAGACTTATGAAACGACCTCGCGCACCTTCACCTCTTCCTCCACCCTAACCTCGCGCACCTCCACCCGAATCTCGCGCATGTTCACCTAAACCCGGACCATCATACGAATCTCCACTTCCAAACTTTCCCGAACTCAACAATAAGAAGACAAATTTCCTAATATTGTAAGAGAACAAGAAGAAACAAGGAAACAAGCAGGCAGCTAGCGAAAGAAAAAAGTGAATATATACAAAAAGGACGTGCAGCTACACCCCCAACCTACACCCCAAGCCCAACAAAGACGTGCGGCTACATCCCCACCCGAACCTGTACGTACACGTGAACCTACGCAGCAAGAAAGAATAGCCATGTTTAAAGAAGGAACTAAAACACTTAGAACGCGGGAAGTAAAACCTGTACCCACACGGGAACAACAAAGACGTGTATCACCCCAAACCCAAACCTAAGATAAAGAAAAACATGTATCACCCCCACTGGAACAACCAGAACAACAAAGACGTGTATCACCCCAAACCCAAGCATCTGCACCCGCACTGGAACAACAAGAAGAAACACGTGCATCTATACACCAACAATAACCTTCTGCACCCCAACAAAGACCTTCTGCACTCATTCTGGAACAACAACCTGCACCCCAATTCCAATTCCTATATCGTCAGCGCACACGATAACAGCAAAAAAAAATTGAAAAAAGTGGACGATTTTGACCACATTTCACAATTTATGGAACAGCCAAAGAAAGGAGAAGGCCTTCGTGAACTGTGTGACCATCACGACCTTGCGGATCGGCTGAAAACACTCGTGGGGCCAGTTCGCGTCGGCAACAACGCACCATAAGTCATTAATGAGGCCGCATCAATCTGTCAGCGATGATGTATATACGACGAACTTCGTTCGTACAACACCAATGATGAATTCTGAGGCGATTCTTCGAGAAATCAATGCTGCGATGCAGCATGTTGTTGCAAATACAACCCCGAGCATTACCTCGATGATTACGATGTCATCAACAAAACCAGAATTTTATGTGACTTTTTCTACACCAATCACCGCGGGGTAATCCCGCACACTCGAGATCGCAATAGCGTCGTTGCGTGTTTATCCCAGTTGGCCTAATATTCGATAGCGGCCGTTTGGGAGCTTCAACGCCAATAACTCGTTCATGTTTTCGTCGGACTCAAGCACCACCTGGAATGTTATTGAGCTTCCCACGGGCGCGTACGAGATTGAACCAATACATAATGAGATCCGACGGAGAATCACATTGGTGACCAAGCGCGATTTTAAAATCTATATACGCGAACATGAGCCAGCACTCAGCTCAGCTCTCTCGAATCTCAAAATTATGAGGTTGATATTGCACAGTCATCGTTGACAACAGTTCTTGGCTGGCCTGAAGACATTCTAGAGGACAAACGAATCTTACACATGGGATACATTTTCGCGTCCGACATTGTCAGGATTACCTCTACAACTCGGGTTAATCTGACATATGACGATATTAACGGCAGTTATGAAGCCTCAGCCTTAACAACGCAAGCGTCGCATGGTTAGAAAATATTTGGGTTTCCCCCAACTGAGGCCCCCTGTGATCTGATATCGATTACTCCCGAGGCACCCGGGTATCTTCCATGTCATAATGGTCGGTTGGCACATACTTTCTTTACCAAGGACCAAGACGGGCACATGTTGGCCCTGAGCGGGGAGACCTTGACGATACACCTGATATTTAAATACAATGACAGTCGTACCTGGACGTGTAATACCAGTGCGTGTTGTTAACGCGATGAAACCCGTTTACATGACATATTACGGAAATGGTCTTTGTCATGTTGCCCAGAGAATGTTCACAGGCGCACCAAAGGTGCTCGCGGCCCTGATCTCGCACTCTGCACCTAGAGTTAAACAAGTTACAAAGCCAGTCGTTGATAGCATCAAAAATATTGCTGCGGATCGGTTAAAAAAATCTAAGATTTCAGGCGGTTCAATCGATTCGAGATTGACTAAGACGATTAGTGACTCGAGCACCACCAAAAGTAGTTACACTTCCATTGACAGCTACACTGCCAGCCACGGTTAGTAAAATCATCAATGAAGCCGCTCAACAACATATAGCTGATTCAGTGATTACAAATCTGGCAATGAGAAGCGGATAACGGTTGTCTCGCAAAAGGTATTAGACGAAACCAATAATGTATAAGTAAAACTATGGCAAAAGTCCAAGATATACCCGATACAGCGTTGGACATGGATGTGCCTGTGAGGGTAGATCGTAGCACCAAAGATTTCCAGTATTATTCGTATCTGGCTAGGTATTTCATGCCATTAAAACAAGAATTGCAAGTGTAGGGCACGTCTCGGTATTTTCTTCCATGTGAGGCTTTCTTAGAAATTGAGGGAAAACTTGTACAGGCATACCATAATCCTTATCCCGCCAATGTTAAGGTTGGATTTGTTAACAATGGCATCATGATGTTGTTCGACAGCACACGATATCTCATTGATGGAATGGAAATCGAAGCAATTCTCGACAATGTTGACATTACCACGACGATTATCGAACTCGCAAGATACAGCGACGATTACGGGAAGTCTGCTTGCCCGTCTATGATGTTTCATAAGGATTCAGACGAACATGCATATCAAATCCCGTTTACCTAGCATCAACTGGATCCGGATGCTTTCATTAACCCGCAACCCGCTGATATGCCAGCCAGATGTGCTGGTGGCGCCCCTATAAAAGAGCACAAACTCAAATTTAAACCTTGGCTTTCGATTACAACTTCTTGGAGCTCAATTAATGTTTCCGTGCACGATTCCTCTCAGTCACATATTTAGGTTTTGCAGAGATATTCGCAAGGTTATTTTTGGAGTCAAACACAAAGTCATGTTAACCCGTAATGGTACCTCCAACGATACAATTTGGCATGACGCTGGCGTCGCTGCTGGTTAAGTTGTGTTGTCAACATTAACATTGTGGATGCCTGCGCTAATCCCTTCACTGATCACAGAATCGCGTTTGTTGTCGTTTATGCAGTCTGCAACCGCGTCAACTCTGTTGTTTATCGCACTCATCACAGACTTTAAGATATATGTTACTGCTCAGGGACAGTTTACATGGCCAATAAGTACCCAACATGGCCTCAACGCACCTAAACACGTGTTTACGGCGTTTCAAGATTCAACTAGCGCTAACGATCAAACCCGTAGTGCGATGATATTTGACCGGTTAGGAGTGTCGGAAGTTTCTCTGCGGTTAAACGGTCATCAGCAACCAACCGAAGAAATTTTGCTTAGCTTCGCAGACAATTAAGTCGCACGGGTATATCACAAGCTGTGGTCGTACATGCACCGGCATCAAAACATTGACACAGGTCTGCAGATTTCTCAGCACGATTTTCGTACGTTGTATTCGATTTATTACTTTTCGTTGGAATATCAGGACCTGTTCAGGCAATCAGTGGTCAACATGTACTTTCATGCAACTGTTGCTGATCTGGTTGGTTCCCCACCCCTCCCCCGCTATTCCCAATTACAGATGCATTACTGTGATCATCTCCGATAAGTCTATATTGTTGGAGGGCACAGGTGACCGAATGAGGGTCCTTGCCGCGTCTATAGATATTCATAGAATTTTCTCAAATTCGTAACGTAGTTCTTAAACCTGTTAGGTGTTCAAATAATAATATCCTATCACGAAGTTAAAGTTGGCCTAGGCCAAAGCAGCTTGCCAAAATAAAGAGCGCAATACGAAACGATTGCGGGGTCACATTGAGGCTTTCTCCGATAATGTTAACTGGAATTGTCCCCATGTAGTTGACACAAACGAAACTTAGTCAGATTAATGCGGCCAAACAAAAGAACACCTCGGTAACATTAAAGTTATCCATGTCAAAGATAGCATAAATGCAAAAGACTGGTGGAATATTTTGCCTTCCTCGCAGCCATTCCAGCGTTGTTTAGCAGCTGCGGCTACCTCGTTTGCAAAGTGGCTGCATTAGGGGCCGTCGGAACTGCATCCGAGATGGCTCTGAAAAAGACGGTTGGAGGACGCTTAAAAAAAGAAAAGGTCTTCGATTATCCAGGCGTGGGAGCCAAAGACTTCGGTTGTGGCCTCGCCGTTGACGGCCGCAGTGGGTCCATTAACCAGTTTTAATTTACTCGCGATGACAAAGTCAGTCAAACATTTCTGAGGTGTCTTGATGCGGGATGAAGTTACGTCAATGATTCCTTTTTTGTCATAAATATCCCGTATTGGCAAACCCAACGATGTTCGTTATGAAATTTTCACATATGTAGTATCAACATCATTGGTTACCGGAGATGAAATTCAGTTTGAAGTATTCAATATCTACCGGTATTGCAGCTGAAAAGGCCAGCTTATTGAGCGGATAGTCTCCACGATAACAATACTAATAGAAGGACTATGATAGACCCTCAAACTTACCGACGTGAAAAAATAATCGAAGAGGAACAGCAGCTGCGAGATGAAATCGTGAAGAGAACCGCGCCTCTCGTGAAATACAAACGCAGGTGTGTGGTTGTAGGTGCTATTTGCTGAATCGCCGCGGCAACCACCGTTGGTCTGTGTTTGGGCGGGGGAATCGCAACCAAAGAAACTATTATAGGGACACCAATCGGAATTGTTGTTTGGAGCCATATCAATAGAAAGAGGAATAGGATTTTTGAGACCACGATCTCGACAGTAAGCCTTTAGCGTGTTCTTTAATTACTGCGCTTCGTCAGTGCTATTACGCATATCCTGTTTACCCAAATGACTAATTGCGAACTACTCATTCAAGATAAACTGTGATCCTTTGATGTCTATATGTATCGGAAAAATCTTTATTGAAAAATCCCTTCTTGATCATGAGTGGTGTCAGTTTCAGAGTTATCAGAATCCCTCCATTTTATCTGTGTTGGCGTTGTCATTTGATGAGATTACATAAGAAAATGCAATCTAAACTGTTTATAGTTAGGTTGCTGGTTATGAAATTGGAACAAGCTCGTTAGTGTGTGTGGTCTCTTGTCTCTCTCTAGAAGTAATCCTAAGATAAAGGAGGTTCTCTGAGACAATAAATGAGTTTATTTTCTTTTCACTTCCTTTCGTTTTGTAACTGCAGCTGGAATCATTTATACGGTGACTTGAGAACTCGGCCTATAACATACTCGGTCCATTACGGAGTCAGTCCATAACATCGTCGGCCCATCACAGATTCGGTCCATACCATCAAACAATGTCGGTTTCGGCAAACTGTGATCCTTACCTTAGATCTTGTATGACTTCGTAACATTTCTTTTTTTTTCTTCTTTTTTTTGTGATCCTTACCTTTGACCTTGTATGGCTTCGTGACACTTGTTGTTATTGAACAAAAATATTTATTATAAACATTTTATTTACTAACTAATTAGTTAATCAATGAAAAAAAAAAGGGGGGGGGGAACAGTTACCTTCATTTACCCCCAAAATTAAATGATCATATCTGCGCATCAATGGGTATCGACCACTGTGTCGAGTGTTCCAGTGTTTTAACTTCAAAGCAGCATGCACTTGCTTTTGATTCCTGTAACTTATGGCAACAGAGTTTGTAATACAGGTAAGCTACAATAATTTTTGGGTACCCACATTTCGTTCACAATGACAGTTACAATATCTTTTGCTCAATAATGAATTTTTTTGGGAACTGAATATGTGGAGAAAACTATTTTAAAACTTACTTGAAATTCGGCCTTTGATCAAATAGAATTCAAACCTTTTGTCTTTATTTTATAAATTGAATGATAACTAATTTCACCGGTATCAATTGGTCAAGGAAATCTGTACGTCTAAACACTATTCATCAGTATAACTTCTATAAACCATTCATTACAAATTTTGGTTTATTATATTCAATATTTGAAACATTATTACACTTTTTTTTATCAGCACATGCCGGTTTTAATAGGATTATCACCTGGTAAAAGATTAATAAAGCGGAAATAAAAATACGGCAATAAATACCCTTTTCCATTCAACTTTGGCAGGTGCGAATCCAAGATTTTCGAAACGTGGGTGCACGTTATTGTTTGTTATGAAACTTTTGAAAATATAATGTCTTTGCCAAAAACTCTCCAGGTTATTCAGTAATTTGTATCAAGATATGGATGTATGAGGCTCGAAATAAAGCGAATAATCGTTATTTAAAGGTATGTGTAATCAAAATTACACACATTACTGAAATAGTCGGTACTGAATGTCTATATGACGTGTATGACTTGATGACTTGTACTGGATACTAAATCATACACAGAGGCACTGAACATAAAGAAACCTACAAAGATTAATATATATATATATATATATATATATATATATATATATATATATATATATATATATATATATATATACATATATATGAAATGACCGTTTACAAAGTACATTACATCCACATTACTATTATATAAATCGTGGGCCGAGTATTTAATGGACCGAGTACGTAATGGTCTGATCTGGGTTGTCCGATTTCGTTATGGACCGAGAACGTTAGTGGGCCGACTCTGCTATGGGCCGAGTAGTCCCGTAATTATTTATACTATTTAAGTCAGAAGTGCATATCTAAAGTTATTTTCTATAACAAATAAATAAACAAATAATCATCACTCACTTGCTCTCGATTAATTTACCGATTCAAAGTACACCATTCAGTGGGGATACATTTCCTGTTCATGGTATCTCTTTCATGTGGGTGCAGGCCCGCCAAGGGACCCGGCGATTTCTAGGGGTCCGCTGTCAGCTCAGTTATACAAAATAATCTTTGCAGTAAATATTAAAATGTGTTCCTTGCAAGAGTCTAAGTTATGGTAGATTACTACAGGTTTTATATATAAAACTGTACCCAGGTTTTTATATACAAAAAATAAACTAGTTTTGGGGCCCATGACTGCTCTGTAAAGGGGCCTGGAATTTCTGTCGGCAGGCCTTTGTGGGTGTTCAGTAAAACTCTGCAATTTGGGTTCCTTAAATTAAATAATGCGTGCTTTCATTGAATCATTTTTTCTCAGATAAATCACAATTGTTTGCTAATCATTTGTTCTTATTCACTGGGAATCTGTTAATCGTTGTTATAACTGTTACACGAGTCTTGTAATGTTTATTTAGTACGGTGAGAATTGTCAGAGACATATCATAATTTTAAATACTTCCAATGAAACCTTAAAACTTATCACCATCTCAATCTCCTCCATGACATCCACCACTACCACCACCACCACCACCACAACAACAATTAGAACATTATCATTATCATCGTTTTCTTATTCTCAGAACGACTTTTCTCAGTGACTGATGTCATTCGCATATTTCATCCAAATAAATGCAAGCATAATCTATTCTTCTTCCTCACCCCTTCACGCGCCCCACGCTCCATCGCATGTGAATGAATTGGGGTTTGCAAGCCTCAATACACACGTTAATGGTATCCAAACCAAATACATAACACAAAGATGCCTAACTCCCAAAGTAAATAAAACTTCGTCATCGAACTAGGTGCCAATTTCATTTACACCGTGATGCTGATGGAACAAAATATAAAAAAAAATATAAAAAAAATCAATGAAATTAATGATTTCGTTCTTTACTATCACGGATATCTTCCTTTGTTGGTCCATGTGTATTATCGAACCAGTCCTTAGTGCACATGAGCAGCAAAATGTAATAAATATTCTGATGTTAAAGTCTTCTTAATTCAATTTGTATATCAAACACAGGACAAATAACACGCAATCATAAATACACACCCTTATCTCGATGCTGCTACTTGAAAATTATTCCGATAGAACATTTTACCCTCAATGACCCCCATAATATTGAATGCAAAAATAGAACCCCATTTCCGATTATTACTGGTTTCTATTTTTGTGTGAATGGGCGTTTCTGATTTCATTGTGTAAACGAATTGAAAAGGGGCGGGGTAAAGGTAGAAATGCCATTGACGTCAATATAGACTAAACAGAAGTTACCACGCAACGTTATCTTAACCAATGAATTTGTGAGGTGGCACCTGCCAATCACTCGGCCTCGCGCCTAACTGATGCGCGCGAAATTCCCACCCACGGAGGTCCAATAGTTGAGCAAGCGAGCTAGATAGTCCCACGTGCAGTTCTATTCAGTTGCGGTGTAGTTAGTTAGTGTAGTAACAGTAGAAAATGAAGATGGATGTTCAATCTCAGCAACCCATCACAAATGGAACAGAAGAAATACCAAATGATCCAGGGTATGTATTCAGTTTACATTGTATATCTTTGTCGCATAGTGTTTTGTTCCGATTTCTGCAGATCGTCCCTTTCATGTTATTGACTGACTCGTTCGAACTAGGTCAGAGGTGTCGACATCCAAGATGGCCCGACTGATTTGTGATTTTCCTTTTTGTTTTTTTGTTGCAGGAAAATGTTCGTAGGAGGCTTGAGCTGGCAGACAACAGCTGGTAAGTTTTCTCTTTACAAAAGATTTCGCAAGACATCGTGTTTAAGCACTTTTTGGATTTTGTGAAAATTTAAACCATTCAATTACCGTTGCGGATAGTAATGGATTCAGTATGTAGCGCGTGGTGTTCTGTGTTCGATGACATCGCTAGAGGATATATGCTTATGTTACATAGTTGAATGTCATTTATTTTCCAACTTTCCAGAGAAACTAAAGGAGCATTTTGGTGTATATGGAGAAATTAAGGAAGCCATGGTAATGAAAGATCCCACCACCAAACGATCTCGGTAAGTACCAACAGTCTTCTGCATTGTTTACACAATTTGACAATTTATTCATTGTTCCTTATTTAGAACTGCACGTGACTGGTCCCACTGAAAAAAGCACTGCTCGTAGTTCGCATTTTGTGTGCATATAATAGTGGGAGATCCGTCACATTTTATGTTATTTTGTCTTTATTTTTTAACACGCATTTCAAATAATCTCGTTCGAGTTGTATTAATAACAATAATCACCTTGAAATCAGCAACATGCATCAGAGAAGTCTTTGAGAAGCCAATTGTTTAGTGTCGGTAAGCTCGGCACATATAGGAAGTCACAAAATGCCCATGGTTAGGTTAGGGCTTGAAAATTAAAATGTAAATATGTATTCCCTATTTATTGAAACTTTCTTTCAATAGTAAATTTCGACATAATCACGCCAGCACTAGAAAATGTGAGACTTGCCTTGACATTGACTTCAGAATGGTAATGATAGACTTTGTCAGTATATTGTTTGAAATAAGGGAGCGGTAGATCAAATAAACTGCAGACAATTATGTAAAAGAAGAATGCAGTACATGTAAACCCTAAATATATGTGCTGTTACATGTGTACTGTGGCGAAAAGGCAGAGTACAAAACTTGTGGAACATAAAACATTACAAATTTATGAACTCAACATGACCTGTCTCTAATCTTTTTTGGGTACTTTGCCTGCGGGCAAATATCATGCAAACTGGAGCTTGCATGAGGTGAATTTGAGATTGTCCTGTGTGTTGGGCAAGTGGATTTGTGAAGCCCTAATGAAAGGATCACCAAACCAATTGCCTAGAGCATGTAAATTTTACATGTAAAATTGTTGATGCAGATGCATTAATGGACACGAAGCTAGCCATCATGAACTGGGACTTGTGCATCTTGGCGGTCTAATATGACCATAACAGGATGGTTACCTGGTATTGTTTGCATGTGACAGCCATCTTCTTTTCTTCATGAAAAAATTGCTGTTATGAAATCATCCTCAATCCAGTATCACAAATTGTTATTTACTCTTTAAATCTAATGAGTATGTAACAATGGACACAAACTAAACTGGTTATCCATCCTGAACCTGTACAATCTAAAATCTAAACCATTTGTGACACTCAAACTGATTCCACATGAGTTCCAAGCAGAATACCATGTAAATTGAAATAGTTCACCAATTTATAACTATTGATGCTATTTTCCTTCTTTACTGAGCAAAAAGTCCATGCAAAAACGGTCATTTACACTGACATAACTGGTGAGAAAGTATGCATACATCCCTTTTGTCTGCCAATCATCAAAACCATGTGCTTTTTTTTGATAGACTGTCTTTAATTGGTAGATTAAAGATGATATTAAATAAACACTGCTTGAAGTAGAGTTGCTGCCAGTATTTCTTAAAATTCAGAGATGTAACATTCTGACATCACACCGATTTACAAAACTTGTGTTGGAAATTTTATTGGCATTATCATTTTACATCTTTTATAAAGTTTTTTTTTCTTTCTGAAATTTCATTTTGAAGCACAAGTCCCAACTTCCAGACCCGGATTGTGCTCATAAACTTTTTAGCACACAAGAGATCCGATAGCTCAAGGCTAACTGTTACCATCTTTTTCCCCCAGTTTGCCCAGAATCTTGGTTTAATTCCAAAATATGATTATTTTATTGCTGAATTTCTTCCTCAGTTTTGCCGAGGGTTGGTCAGTGCAAATTTAACAACCTGTCTGATTGTTATTGCATTCCAATAAAGCCATGTAAAATGTTGACCCTTCTATTGTATGCAGACCAAGATGTACATAGTGTAGACCCCAATACATCATGACATAATGAACCATGACATTAAAGTCCACAGTTTTTTTCTTTGTGTGTTTCCAAGAAAATTAACCCAGATGTTCATTTGTGGTGTGGTTTGAGGCTCTGCACAAAGAGCCTTATGTAGAGTTAATACTGAAGAGAATTAATCCTGGTCTGCAGTTGTTGTGTGGTTTCAAGGTCTACAGCATTATGTGGTGTTAATGCTGTACCGTGTTCCCCACATCTATGGCCTCAGGTGCTAGACCTTCGGTTGATAATGATGAATCTATTATCCATACTGCCATAGGTCATCTTAGTGCTAGATTCTTCATAAATTTGTATGGCCAGTGTTTCAGGTTCAATTATAACACATTAATGTGGAGATGTGCAGTATATTATATACTTAAAGCCTGTCATAATATTAAGTGTCATAGGAGTACAATAGGGTCCAGTCTTGTTGCTATTCCTTCTGTAGTCATTAATTACGAAATATTTTCACCTGTACAACCCTTAGTTGAGAGTATATCATAATTCATCTGTGTGGGTATATATAAATATATCACACCCAGCAGTCAAGACTTTGATCTGCTATCACAATGTACCAGCAGATCTTGTGTATTGTTGTTCATTATTAAGGCCACAATATGTACAGATGTAAGTGGCTTGATTGAGTTTGCTGCCTATAAACGTCTACAAAATTGGTAACTGTTTAAACGAACATACACTTGGTGCATCCAGTGTTAGCTGTTGTGCTTATCCATGCCGTATGTATGGTTGCATTATTAATTTTTCCATTACTGAGCTGAGCAAATTTTTTTCTTCAGAAAATTCACTTGTCCCACTTACCTTTTCACTTGTCCCAAAATTTATATCACTTGTCAAGATTTGACGAGATGTATGCACTTTAATCCATAGAAAGAACCAACCTAATAATATACATATTTATTTCTTAAAGAATTTAATTTTTCAAAAACATAGGTTGATATTATACAGTTTGTTACATCAGAGGTTTTCATTTTCCCATTTTCCAGGTATCATATATGCACTATTTCTTGCTCCGATATGATCACATCAGTACTTCCATCAGCAAGAATGGAAAAGAATTTACTGGCATTCAGACTTGCCCCAACTTCTCTGGATTATGTCTTTTTGCAGAAATAGTTATCTCACACTCCGTGGCAGTCTTACGTTGTACGCCTCCACTGTCACATGAATTTTCCTTCTCCGAATTTTCCTTATTAACTTCCATGCGAAAATAATTTAGTAAACTCGCTTTATTCACATAGTAAACTTCTAAAGTTATGATAACATGCATTTTATAATTTAAATATGAACAGAGACAGTTCCTTGATTAACGTAATATCAGACGTTAAAGTTGATTATATGTATATTCGATTAAAATTGTAAAAATCATCACTGCCATTTAATCAGTTCATAAAGGGAACCGACACAGCTGTTGGTAAAGTGCCTTTCATTAATTTAATTGGATTCGCTCGCTGGATTAAAATCAAATGGTGAGTCATTCGTGAGGATCAGGTTTGAGTAAACAGTATAATGTAGCCGTTTAAAACAGCTATTTAATCATACCGGCTTTGTTTTGTTTCACATGTTTTGATTGGCCAATGATTTGGCCGCTTAGCTCAATATGTGGTCAAGAGGTAATAGAATGTGCACGTCATGCAACAGTTGTCAATGACCACTGGCAGGTGTGATACAGGATGTAAATAAATACATGGAGAGGGGTATTATCATGTACATGTATGTACCATCATGAAACTATATCACAACAATGCTATGAATGTTTTAACTTAATTTTCAGATATATTCAACAAAGACACGTCTTACAAAAAGAATTATTTTTTGGCTGTTGTTTTATGGCACAGCAACACGTGTAGGTTATTTAGTTCCGAATCAATTGAAATAAGATGCCTTGCCCTAGGAATGTTTAATTCCGTTGGTAGACACATGTTTTACTGATTTGGATTAGCTTTGGCACCAGTCAGAATCACATGGTCAACAATTATACATAGAAAACATACAGAAGTGGAGTTGAAATCTTCAGGAAAAAATCCTTATGTGTTTATTTCCAAAGCAGCCTACAGGGAGGAAAATATAGACTCGAGTGTCCAAAATAAAATTCATGGGGAGGGTGGTGGTGGTTACTAAAGTGTGAGGACTTAAATTCTCAGTACTGAAGTCCAGTAGCAAATTGTGCTTGAATTTTCATGCATAAACAAGAAAGGAGCTGTTGGGCCCCACATTTTCCCATTTTCTTATAGAGACTAGCATTATCAGCAGTGTTTCAATTTTTGAGACTTGCATATGTGGGGAAGTTATTGATGTATTTGCAACTTAGATTTAGGGGGATATGTATATCACTGCACAGATGCAGATGATGATTTTGAAGAACACTTGTACAGTGAAACACCGCTGTAGCATGCTTTTTATAGCACAGTTTTGGATATAACACGATTATGGCATGGCTCCCGAAATTTTGTATATTTTTTCGTACATGACACAATAAATATTTTTTTCAAAGTACGAAAAATAATGTGTAATTATTATTTTGTGGTACATAGTGTATGAATTCGGATATAACACGATCGTGGTGTGGCTCCCAAAATTTTACAATAATTTTTGTGCCAAAATAAACGAGTTTGATTGAATAATTTGGCAAGATATATTGTATTCTTGAAGAAAAAAGTGTCTTATGATTGCATCTTTCTTTACATTATTAAATATAAAATTTTCTATTTGTGAATATTCATTTCGAACATGTCAGTAGTCAATACTGTATTTTGATCTTAGCTTATTTTTGAAAGATGTCAGCTCATTAAAAGTTGATAAGTGTTAATCTTATTATTAAATAATGAACAATAAAGCCAGTAAGTCTTCTTTGTGTTTTTCTTCATTGCATACTGTGCACAATTGTTGCTCAAAAGAAAGAAGATTCTCATCCAAATTTATAAGTCTATTAATTTAAGTAACTGCAAATCAATAAAGTCAATCTCACTGCAAAAGGTGGTTCAAATTATGGGGCAATGATTTGTAAAAACATTTTTTAAAAAAACCCCCAAAACAAACCTAAAGCCGCCAACATGCGCATGAGAATAATATCATGCATTCCCTATACAAATGACCCCATTGTTCCTTAACAATTATTCTTGCTGTATTCATTCAAATAGGTGTCAGGGTGTTAATTAGTGGGTATTTACAATGGATAACGGGATACAGAAATGTAAAGCTTTTACAGTTAAAGAGAATCTTGAAGCCCTGGGCAGAATTAAGTCCGGAGTTAAACAAATGCAATTAGCTTCAAGATTTAGGTGTTCACAAGTCAAGCAAACAAGGTGGTGGACTGAAAAAGTTTCTTTCCTGAATTTATAAATCGGTTAATTTACCTACCTTTTTAAGGGAAGACGATAGACTATCAATGCCTGCTCAATCGATTGTAATACACACCCGCTGAAACAAGTTTATGGCCCGAATTGTCGGGAGCAGTTTTGGTCATTGCCACACACATCTAATCCCCCCTCCCAATCTTAACCCTTTTTATTTTCTAGGTTTATTTTATTTACTTTTTCCTCTGTCCACAAGAGAATGACTTGACTGTTTTTATGGAACTCACTGTGTACCCATACAACTATGTACCCATACAATCAAATAGTTTACTCCCAAGCTGGGTTCAGGCAGTTCACATGTATATACGCCTGCAGAAGTCTCATCCAAGTATATTATGAGGTCAATATAGTACATTTGACATACTGTATGAATTTTTAGCTCAAGTACATGTACTTTTCAAGCCGAAATACATGTTTCTTTTTCTAAACTCCCAATGTCTAAATCATGCATATTATTGTCGGTCAGAAATCAGACCCTTTGGACATGTCCAGCAAATATGAATGTTGTGGGGGGGAAAAAACTTGATCGTAAGTTTGAGTGAATGTATTAGCAAGAGATTAAATATTATGATTCGATTGGATCTATCAAACATTTTTTAAAAATATAAATGATGCTACTTTGTGCACATTTTTTATGGAATTACTATTATGGATACAACCAGATTCGACTGTTGAGTATACATACTCTTAACTATTTATGCTTAAGTGGTCAATTTCATATACATAAAAAAATCTTAAATAAGTAATGACTGTTTGAAGTAGTTCTTGTTTAATATGGAACAAGTTAATAACTGCTAGAGGTTAAACGATTCATCGATACAAGAGGTGAAGAATCAATACGAAACGATACTTATCTATATATGTAACTTCAGTCTTCAGTAGTCATGAATAATTATTAGTCATTTGAATATTTTTTCTTTTAATTGAGAATTCATTTTAGGCAGCCATCGCATGCACAGGCACTGGTTTTTTTTCAGTAAAAACAGACAAAACTATTGACAACACCCACCCACCTTCTACAAATTCCATGCTAACAATTTTATCATGTCAGCATGTTCAGCATTAAGAAGACATTCTAGATTTATTTCGTATGTATCATCAAGTACTTTACTCATCATTTAATAACCACATTTACGTGAAGTTTTTTTTTTTGTTGCTTCGTAAAGATCTTGTCTACTTGAATCAAATTTGAAGGCTACACTTCTGGTGTGTCATTTAGTGAAATATGTTACATTTAATTCTGATTCATGGTTACTGTTTGTTCCAGTCCAGGGGAAACAATAACCACCAATCAGAACTTAATGTAGCTTATTCTCAGCGTGACACACTAGAAGTATTGGCATCCAAACTCGATCCAAGTATAGAGAGATACAAAGCAACAGAGAAACTTCGTGCAGAAGTGGTTATTAAATGATCTGTAAAGTACTTAAATCGTACATGAGGAACAAGTTTGGAATGTCTCTTTTATGTCGATATATGTATTCAATGACTGAACGTGCCTACAGGATAAATGCAATTAGCACAAATCGGCGAGACGGCAGATTTCAAACCGCACGAGTTTGTCACCTTGTGTAAATTTGTCAATTTGCTCCCACACACGGACTTGTTCTAGATGAGATTTTCCTTGCACGAGGAAATTCAACTATTTCTTCTGTTTTGACGATTACACCATAATGTCTTCCAAGTTTAAATGAAAACATGAAATTGGTAATAAGATGTTTTTAAAGCATTCATGCAGTGGTGGCCCAGATGAGTCCTTCATCCAATCAAATGAAGCAGCCTGAAATGGCCTAAAAGACTGAATTAAAGTCACTGACAACTAACAGGTAGTCTGTTTGGAAGTATTTTTGTTATCTTGTCATGGATGAGAATGTCATATGAACAGATGCCAAGTCTATGTCTGTCTGTAATCTGCATACTGGAAATAAAACCAATATGTCAACACACATACAAGGGCACCACCCTACCACTGAGACCTTCTAAAGATGAAAAGACCATCAAGTTGATATGTGCAGGGGTCACGCAACCAGCCGAAGTGGGCGACTAAGTTGCCGAAAAAATGTAAACTTCGCCTTATATTAGAAAAGCGAAAACGACTTCGCCCTGTCATTTTTTAAAAAATTTTTTTTTTAGATCTACACAAGTCCCTGTAGTTTATGGCTTTTGAGATGCTCCCTCAACCCAGCCAAGTAGTGTTAATCCCCAGGCGAAATGGATGGCATGTTGCTTTAGCATGTGTTTGATATCAATTGCGCTGACAAAACAAACTCTTGCATATTCACAGGCATGTGCTTTAATAGCTGATTGACCAATTACCTCCCCCCCCCCCCCCGCAATATATCGCTGATGAAAACTTAATAACTTGTGTTTCGAAACTAGATCATCTATATGTAAATAACAATGTGTTTTAAGAATAGAATCAGTGAAAGCACTTTCTAAATATATCTATTGAAGATTTTAACAGCCATTCTTGAGTTATTTTCTTCATAAAATCAGTTTGAAACCATAAGTGAACATGCTATGGGGTAATAATGGCAGACATCGCTGTATCTTGGAAGTACGTCTTCATTAGACTGTTTTTGTAATTCATTGGACACATACATTAAGGAAATTATACAATTCGTAGAAGGCAAAGTGTAACTATTATGTGATAAAAGATTTAGCCTAAAAATAAAAATGTGTTGGTCAGAAACGTATGGGACAATTCTATGTTGTCTAATTGATAAGCGCTGTAACTTAAGGTCAAGGTTGTTAGCTTACATCACACATATTTGTGCAAATACGAGAAAGAGTAAGAAAGAAAAAAATATCCAACCAATACACTACGTTATTACGAGCATGTATACAAATATTAAAATCTTAAATTTTCAATCCTATATTGGGATTGTTGCAACGAAGCTAGAAAGTGAGTGGTCATATGAAGAAAATCCCTGTTTCTAAAAATAGATGCATCTACTTATAAAAACGATACCAAAAAATGACAATCAAAAGATTTACATTTAATTTAGAATCAACTCTCTCAAAATGTAGTTGTAAAGATGAGATTACTCATCAGTGACCACTGGTTTGAATGGATGAACACTATGATCTTGAAGACACATTTACACGTGCTGTCATCAGGGTTCCCGCGGGTCATGGAATCCTGGAAAAGTTTTGGAATTTAAAAAATAAATTTCAAGGGCCTTGAAAAGTAATGGAATTTGTCAAAACCTTGCACAATTTTGGAAAAGTCATAGAGCACCGAGCATCAATTAAATAAAAACACGATAAAATTACGATCGATAAATGGTTTCATTTCATATAACAAGAGTAAGTTCCCCTAACAGTAGATATCATGTGATTTCCGGTGTAGTTCGATTGGAAAATTCAAATGGTCAGCCGCGTCGCTCTGAGTAATTACCACTTGACGATCTGTCCAAACGAAGTTAATTTCTTCCGAAAAAGTCTGTTATTTCTTCGATCTAACGTACAAGGTAAGTAATAATTTGGTTTCGTTTATATTTCTCTCTTGTTTTTCGGGTCTGTCGTAACATCTCATGCGGCTTAGTCAGTCATTCCTTTAATAGCCTAAGTCTGCTAACTGCGTCCAATTCTCTCAGAAAGACTGCAAAAGTGAAACAAGAGACTCTGAAGGACCTTGAAAAGGAGATAGAGCAGAAAAAGTTTGCTTCTCACTAAATACAAGAAAGCAACTGGAAAGCGATGTGTTTTGTTAATATTGTAAATAGGAACACATACAAAGACTACATAGGATTGTTTTTTTTTTTGTTTTTTTGAATACAAAAAACATTCAACATTCGATTACGACATGAATTACTACATAAAGTCAAGGTGTGCAAGCCCAGGTAAATTTAAAATGTACATATTAAAAATATTTGTCGTTAACTTATTTGTTATTCTTCATTGATGTCGTTCTTTATATTAATTTACTTGACAATGCAAGATAGTGTGGTCCTTGAGTTTTGTGAAATTGCCCTGGAAAAGTTTTGGAAAAGTCATGGAATTTGTTTTTGTTAAATCTGCAGGAACCCTGTGTCATGTGCATGTTATAGCCTAATATAGGGGTTGTTTCAAACTAATTTGGAAATGTTTTCAACTGACATTTTCTAGTGAAGAAACTAACAAAAAATTAAATTTGTTCTTTAGCTGGCAGTGGCTTAAGTATATTTACCTATTTGTAATTACAATACTGTAACCTAGGTACTCCTGTCAGTTTAAATTAATTACAATGTATAGTTTCTGCTATGCTTTTTTGAAGTCATATGGCCAAAATACGTTGCATATTTCTCTCCATCTAACATGCACACTTTTAAGTATGAATACACTGCATATGAGTATAATACATTCATACACTTACAAAATGTGTTTATAATATACATACAACATAGAGAATTTTCTACTTTAAGATGAAATATTGCTTAAAACTAACGTTAAATGCAAATATGCATAATGAGAAATACAGGACGCGATTCAAGTAAGAGAACCATAACACACACACACACACACACACATATATATATATATATATATATATATATATATATATATATATATATATATATATATATATATATATATATTGCGTTTTTTGCGTCGCTTCCACTTCTCCCTGTTCTGTCCAAAAGGAGAAGTCACTTCTCCCTAAATTTCAAGTCTAGCTTGACCCCTGTATGTGTATCGATAATTTATCGTATTGTAGGCTGTGTATCGTGAATCATATTGATACTTGGCACAGGTGTACAGTACACGCATCATGTTTTTATGATTCACGACGCAAATTGCGTGGGCGTGGAGAAAGGGCAGGGGATTAAGTGCCCACTATGAGTAGTTTAAGTCCACTCAGTCTGGTGGATTTTCACACTAATTTAGTGAAAATCCACTCAGTCTAGTGGAAGTGCGTGACATTTGATTACAGTCGTCGTGAGTCGTAGTGGGTTTTATGGCACCCCTCGCTGATTCTATTGTATTCACTCTGCGAGTCGACACACTAAACAATTAGATGGGAGAAACTCGGACACCGTAAACCCGAACATGGCAGGTATCAATTTCATACCTTACCGGTACAGTGGTAACATTTCCTGTGTATTTATCCGTAGCCTGGCTGAGGATACATACAGACGAACGCGCGTAACGTAGAAAAAATATCAGGTTTTATATTTCTTGGATATCTTTCCACCCCTGTCCATGACAAAGCGTACATCAGAAATAATTGCTTAGCTACAACGTACATCCCTGCTGATTTAATACATGTATATGTACCTGTTAGCATATACAGATGCGGAAATTGACATTGTTCTGCATCAAGCGGTAACTTCGAGCTTCTTTCTCAATAAATGATATATCATAAAAGTGTGTTGTGTACTGGTTATTAATTTGTCAGTCATTTCCAAGACCCACCTTGAAGAAATAATTGAAAGCAGTAATACATATAGAACTTGAAAAGAGATTACAAACGAACGCTGTAATATTTATATCGAACATGCACGATCATGAACACTGGCACATTATGATATGTATGTCATAATTCTTGCCAAAGTATTTTAAAATAAAAAAGATTCACAAGCTATACTAGTTTACGGAAAGGTTCTTCTGTACTGTTACCCTTAAACTTTTAAAATAACATTGTTTATGAGACAGTACACCCATTTTTTAAATGCACGGAATTGTGTACACTGTATTGACTGTTGCGCTCTATCAGTGGCCATTCATGTCATAAACAGACGAGTTCAATGAGAAAAAAAGATTTTTCCTGTCCACACTTTTTTCATGAATTTACATTGCATCACCAGAAACTGGCTGAGGAGTATCATTCTTACTTTGAAGCCAGCCGCTATGCCTGTTGCTGTAGCTTCCTGCCTCGAGTCAATAGCAGTCAGTCATGACAGTTTCTACATGTCATCAGCTAATGTTCAATGTTGCGCTTCGATGTTTCAAAATGTCCAGTACAATAACTGTTGAATGAAAATATCACAAAACCACACACCTTAAAACTAAAAAGATGTTAGTTTGTGAACAACAAATTTGGACTGAGAACCGCATTTGATGTTAAGTTCTCATATTATCGTGTAAAACTGGTCTCTAGCGTTATATGAAAAACTAAATATAATTATTTTTATATTCCCTCTTAGAGACCTACCATTTAACTTAAATTTAAGGGGGGGGGAGTTTACTGGCCTTGATGCACGTCTAAACTCTAAAAATCAGAACAAGTGTAGTTGTTTCAAGCTATATCCCATCCCCTCCGTCTCTCTTTCTCTCCCAGCCTACAACCCCCTCTCCCCACTCCGTTGCATAAGCAAAATAGAGTAGAAGTCTTAAATGACTTAAATTAGGACAATTCCTAGCAGCTACTGGTCAGTGTCGCGCTTCTATGTTTCAAAATAAACACTGTTGAATAAAAATGTTTCTTGTATCGCAAAATCAAACGCTTTAAAACTAAGAAGATGTTAGTTTGTGATGAGTGAATTTAGACCGAGAAAGTCTCAGAAACACATAGCCGTTAAGTGTTGATATTATCACGTAAAACTTGTTTCTAGCGGTATATAAAGCAAACTATATATAGTATTTTTATTTTCCCGATAAGGGAACAAGGATTTAAATGTAACAAGCAGCAATGGTCCTGAGTCACATATAAAATTATTAATATTTTATTTTCTAAAAATCACAACAAGTGTAATTTTGTTAAAGCGAAATCCTATCACCCCCGCACCCCCAGTAACACATAGAGTAGAAGTTAAATTACTTAAATCAGAAATCAGAATACAAGTATGTCATGGGAATAGTTATGAAAACACCAAGGGTTTCTGTTTAATGAAGCCACTTCAGCTGGCATAACATCCTGTAATGCAAGCGCTAGAAAGACGTGAATGAAACAGCGTTAGATAAACAAGTAACGCATCAACCCTGCCCCTGCGCATAAGCGGCAACTTCAGTGTGTTTTCTCAATAAATGATATTTCATAACATAACTTCTTGTACTAGTTATTAATTTGTCATAGTTTCCCTTTAATGTCTACACAGTTTACAAAACCTTCTTTAAAGAAATTATTGAAAGCAGGATACATATACCTTTATCTGTAGACTTAGAAAAATGACTGATTATTTCAGAGTAGGATCATTTTTAAATGAGCCGAATTCGTCTACACGGTATTGAAGGTTGCTCTCTTTCAGTGTCTGTTCATGCCATAAACGAAGTGATTTTTATGAAAAAGGTTACTTTCTTTGTCACTTTCTTCGTAAATATATCATCAAGCATGGCCATTCATGAAGGTGTTGAGCTTCTATCTTATTTTTTTTTAGCCCCGATGTTTCAAAAGAAGCAATAACTTCTGAATGAAAATATTTTTGTTGCGTGTGGAACAACAAATTTTGGACTTGTAATATGTAGTGAGAAACGCAATGTGGTCAAGTTGTGATATTTTTGCCTAAAACTGGTTTCTAGCGGTATATAAAAAAAAAACATAATTTTTCTTCTCCCAATTAATCTTGCAATGCAGCGCATATAATACAAGTCTGTCGCAGCAACACGAAGCTATTACATGTTTAAGAAATGCATCTTTTTGGTAATAAAATGTGTTTATTACATGCAAACATGAGAGAGAGAGAGATTATGCACCATAACTTTCGATCGATGTTAGCCGTAGCTTTTATCGCAAACTTGGAAACAGGCATTGATAATTAGAGAGTATGCATTTTTGAAATGTGCCTCGTTTATCTTCATTTTGGAATTCGTCTCCTGACAAAATTTAGAAATACAATTTTGATTCCACTCTTTGTTTAAATAAGTTAATATGTAAATTGCTGCTTGGCAATTCATTTTGTATTTAACAAGAATTTATATAATTCATTGGGTTATTCGCCTGCTATTTGTGTCCTTTGTCTTATTTTCTTATTATATATTGTCGAATCTGGTCATAATTAACCATGTACAAACTTAATGCTTCAGAAATTTAATAGACTGAAAGTCCAATGAGAGGGCATTAGTGCAATAATCAAGGTGGACCTGACAATATTCACGACCACCTTAGAATTAATATGAACGGTTCAAAATTAACAGGAAATAATTGGGATTTACAACTTCTGAAGCCAAAACTTTTCCACCTCCAGGTCGGAGTAGTTAACGAAAAATAAGAAGCCACGTGTTTACAGCAATCAGTGCAATAATCAAGATAGATTTTATTGTCTTGGCAAACACGTGGCCTAGCAATTTCGGGTGATTTACAAGGCATAGATATGATGTGTTCAGCTTGCGTGTAATACAGTACAAGTTAAACAAGGGGAGAAAGAAGTAATTCCAAAGCACAAAATAAATCTTACTGAATGATACATTAATTAAAAAACACCAGAAATTTTAAAAGTTTCGCCAATTGAAGCAAATTAATCGTGATTACACACTTTTTATCGCTTTCACCCATCCATTTTGTAATATTAAACTCGTCAGATGACCAAACCAGCAATCTTAAGTATATTTTTTTAAAGCTGTTGGTCATAGAATGCAGCATCACGTGCTTCGTAGAGTTGGAGTAAAAACGGTAGGTCTACGGTAAAAGTAAACACGTGTCTAGTTCATGAGAAAATGTGTCGCATGGACATGTATATTTGAGTCGCAAGTACTAAACAGGCTGGAATAGTAGAGGTTGTATATTGGATAGCGACGTGTATATTTCATTGTGGGGGGACATTTGAAGCAGACCATTTAAAAGTGACTGGGGTAATTAAAAACAAAATCACAACATTTCTCGCATTCTTTTATTTTAATAATGGAATGAAACCCGATAATACATGTATTTACGTGTAATTTCTTTTAATTTGTTTCTTTAAAACGGAATCTCTCTCTCCCCCCCCCCCCGTCTCATTAAAATTAAGATAATTAAACTTTGTATAATTTGTGAAGCGTCATTCGTGACTCTTTTCTCTGCAATTTATCTTTCATCTCTTTCAATAAACATTAGTGAATGCGTTTTAGTGAGCGAGTCTTTGAATATTAAATGGCATTGCGTACAAATTAAAAAGAGCATTCTGCACTGTGTGCTGTAGCTGAGCCGATAGGTAAGTTCCACACGTGGTAGTGGGTGTCCACTATTACATAATTATATTGCTGCGACTTTAAAATGGGCAATAAAACTTAATCCGTCCACTACGAGCCACGACGTGGACAATCCACGACGACGCAGCATGAACATGATTAAGCTCCACGCCCACAACGTGTTTTTCATAAAAATACGATGCGTGAACTGTATCGTTTCACCCCTATTAACTGCATCAAAGAAGTCTGTAGTAATGCCCCGTCCCTTGCATTGAATTCAGACACATAATGATCTATGATTAAATTTTATACTTCTGTGTGCATATTTTTGATGGAATTATTATGGATTCACTCTCACACATGATGAGATCATTTGGTGGGTACACGTGTCGATACTTGAACTAGACATGTCATACATTAGACACATACATATATACATTTACCAATCCATGGTTCTTTGAATAAAGTAAAATATTATATGTGCAATCTTTTTTCACTACACATGTATTTCTCATTTTATATGCATTGATTTAAGATGGTAACTGTGCCAATGAAGCACATCGTTTTGCGCCCATTATTATACACCTCTGCCCACTCACTCCCTTTTTTCTGTGCATGCATCATTTTCTTCAGCTAAATGACCAGGTTGGTTATAGCATGATTCGGTACATAGCATGATGTCGTTGTGTGGACTCTGACCATCGTGCTATAGCAGGATTTCACTGATCATGAAATATTTTTATTTCCCACCACAACAAATGTAAGGGAGTAATCTGTTCCTCGTGTCCGACAACAACAGATATAGGGGGTTTTAGTGTTACTGATGTCCCACTACAACAGATATAATGGCATATAGTGTTACTCGTGTCCAACTACAACAGATATAGGGGCATATAGTGTTACTCGTGCTCCACCACAACAAATGTAGGAGCATAGTTTTACTGGTGTCCATCTGCCTATCACATCTTGATGAAGTTTTGCATTGAGGTCATTTCAATTACTTTGGTGTGGCATCCATGATACATGAACACATTTTTAGTTGATATATATATAATAGTGCCCTATTTTTTAGAATTCATTTGCAATTGCTCTTATGTCAGATATGAAGAAAATCTGTGAAACTCCACAGATTAAAGGGATGTGATGCAAGTCTTACATGTTCCTGTTTTCATAAATTTAATGTTTAAAAATTAAGAATACTTCAGGACTAGAATTAAATGACAGGCTTTTTGTATTTTTTCCATTGAATATCACTTGGCTAGAATTTTTTGTGGTGGAACCTTTTTAACTATTTTGACATTTTTTAAATGAACTTGTGTAAATAAATTGTTCAAAATTTACTACTATAAATTTTTAGAAACACAATTGCTTTAGTGTAATTGGTCAAAATTATAAGTCCATTTTGAATAAAATCACCACATTTTATGTAAGTGAAAAATGCTAGTTGTACAGCACATCACTTGAGATGCAGTTGTCGTGTTGTCTTTTAGGAGAATGAAAATCATCCAAGTCACATATTGTAACATGTCAACACGATGACTCACTATCTCATGTGAGTGTTCTTAATATAAAGATATTACAAGATATCTTGTATACCTGATCTAATGCAGTGTTGTATGACGGTATCTATAGGTATACAAAGTGGATGACAAGATTCAATTGTTAAAGAGGTGAATGATAAAATTGCAATCTACATGCTCGACTGGCTGTCTGTCTAATTGTTTACTGGATAGACACACACAAATTAGCTTCTCATATGCTTTGTTTTTTGGGCCTTGACATTTTCTAAGTCAAGCTTTTGAGTGTTTGGCTCCTTGATAAGATACAAAGATAAATGAACTGATCTGATATCTGATATTTGCCAATCAAAAGATGCTCACCTGTCTGACTTGACTTGCAAACTAACGGTTGTCTGTACAGGTACCATGCAACACCTGGATCTAATTTCTGTTTGGGTCATACCTTTGTTTTGAAAGCTCACTAGTGTGGTATTTTTTGTTGTAAATAACAGTACAGACATTTGAGATTGGGTATTCAGCAGAGAGAAAGCATAGAAAATCAAATGTGACCAAGTTAATATTGCATGTGGGTGAAAGCAGGATTGGCAAGTTTCAAGTTTAGATATTTGTATGCCTAGAAGGCAATATGTCAATTTTGTAGAGGTCCGGAATAGAATTATTTAAAAATTTCTTTTCAAAGAATCTTTATGGACTCCACCTAGTACATGCCAAGCTGTTTTTCTCTATGGCAAATTGTGTATATCGTGAATTTTTCTGTGTTGCAGAAATTCTATCGATTTAGTGGTCTCAAGAGTGAGATTATACAACGAACTAAACAACACTAAATTACCGGTACCACCTCTCTTCTTCTGCAGTATCTTAAACAAACAAAATCACATTATTTTTAGTCAGAAAATATTCACTTTATGGTACATTGCAAGATGTGACAAATTTGTTGAGTCATCATGTTGCAAAGTATGGTAATCTTGTTTTTTTAAATAGCAACATGAGTAGACAATGTCAAAATGCAATTTTTTATACATTTTTGTTGTTGTCTGCAATCAATAGGAAAATGATCATGAAAGTCTTCAGGAAGTCTGCAGACAGTTGCGAAAAGTCCCATCTCTATAAAACATAAATTTATGTTGTCAAGGAGATAAACATTTGGACACCGTGACATTTTTGCAGAAAAATGAAATCTCGAAATCACATTCAGTACCAACAGGTTTTCAATATCTAGATTGAATATAACACATTTTATATAAATTGACTTATAAGGCTGCAATGTTTACATATGTAAATGGCTTAGTTTAGTGTACTGCTTGTAACTGTTTACAAAAATAGTAACCGTGTTAACAAACATGCACATGTCTTTCAGTAATGCGGTAACTACCAGTTCGAATTACATTATGTATTTCCACATTTCTGCTTAATTGGACTGGTTGATAGGATTTTTTTTTGCTGCTTAAAGTATCTATGATTTCCATATAGAACGTGGCATTGCTTGAAATTGGCTAAAGTTGACGATAATAGGTTGTACTGAACATTACACATCAGGTTGGTTTACTGATAATGCTGACAAAAACTTCCTTAAACTGCATTATTTACCTTTGAAAAGCATGATTGACCTTTGATGTGTAACATTTTTAAATACCACTTCAAAGTTTGGTAGTCACTATATCTTACAAAAGCATCTTTTGCACTTGTCCAGGAGGCATGTCCTGTTGCATTATCCATTTTTTCATGTATATATATATGTAACATTAGGATACAATATAACAATGATCCTAAAGATGTTGTACCTAATTTGTTGTATATACAGGAATTCACAAAAGACATATCTTACAAACTGAATTACCGATATTCATAATAAGAGGTAAATGATGCACCAGCACTAAGTCAGCAGTTGATAGCTGTGTCCGGGTTAAAGTCCTCAAGCTCTGGTCCATTGCCGAAATGTTCATTGGCATTTGTAAACTCTCTTGGTTTAAGGAATTCCTTAATGAAGTCTTGATTAAGTTCATTGGCTTAAGGTGATTTTGAACCAGGAAGATCATCATGCCATTCATGAGAAGTGTTTATAGTTCAAAGTGAAGATGAGGTCATACAAGCATTCACCAGATCCACCTGTTGAAATTCTTGGAACACTCTTAGTGAATACTCCACCTTATCTCAGTCTGTTATGCAAACTATTAGAAATCATGTTTGTTATAAGCCCGTCCACTGCCAATCAAGTCTCACAACATTCTGGACCTCACAAGACCTGTGCAGCACAATATATGCACGACACTAGCCAGCATGTGCAGAAAATCAGTAAAGTTAGAGTTGCTGACGTACCACTAGGAAAGGCCTTTTCAAAACTAAACGTGACTGAAATGAAAAAATGAGCTCTCTTTAACACAGCCTACACCCTAGCCCGTTATGGAAAACCATTCTCAATTATCTTATAACCTGTGCCAGTTTTGGATATTGTTTGCAATAACTGCAAAACATTTTTCCTTTCGAGTCAGTAAATTCAAGCCAGGGATAAGATCAAACCAATGCGGCAGAAAATTTCTCTGTCTCAGTAGTGTCATATTTGACATCTTTTGCTACCACGGATTCTGGCTTACGTCTCTTTAGAGAAGTAGCTACCTCACACTCACTAGCAGTCTTATGTTTTATCCTAGTCCTACAATGTAAGACATGTACCCTGACAATTTTTGTTGTTTGACCTCTAGTTCCCCTGTCAGTCGACCAGGGATCATGCTACACAACGATGCTTATTTAAGCAGTAAGACGTCGAGCCAGACAATGTAAAATATCAGGGTAGATGTCTTACATTGTAGGACTAGTTTTATCCCACCACTTTCACAAAAACATTTCCTTCTCTGAATCGTCCTTATTGCCTTCCTTACGAAAATAATTTAGCAAACTCGTTTTATACACACTAGTAAATATAATCTTGCTTGACAACTACTTCTACAGTGATCATAACATACAGTTTCTATTTTAAATACAAACAGACAGCTCATTAATTTGCGCCATTGTTTCACTTCAACTGCAGTATTGTACGTGGAAGTTAATCCTCTGTATAATCAATTAACTCTTTAACTGCTAATGCTACTGGAGTGGCTGACTACTCGGCCTAGCTGCCGGGGTCACTACTGCAGCTGATTTGGTGGCTGACTATCATAGCCTGATGCTGCTGCAGCCAAATGATAACTTTTTAGGGATATGGGCTAATTGTTTTAGTTATTTTCTGTATAATAGACTGCTTTAGAGACTAAAATCATGCATATTAAAAAACCTATAACTACCTTGTGTCTGTTTTATTCTTTTATCCTGCTGATATCCACAAGATTGGTATAAAATCCATGAATAGAACACAAAACACTATTTGTAAACACTAAAATTGATGTCGGTCTTTTATACAAAGATATTGGTCAAATATATACATGTAATTACTAAAAAATGTTTAACTAGTCACTATGTTCTACTACTTAAGTTCTGCATGGTATTTATAGAATTAGTTATGCTTTATACACAGACAGACATTGCACTGTTTGTCTATTTCTTCCCCTCGTCGAAACGAAAGTTGGGCCAACACTTTGGTAAACACTGACTTTTGGAGCATGTGGCTCTCTTGTCCACACTTCGCTGTCTTCTTCATCCGATTCTGTCTCAATTTCGGACCGACTTGACAAAGAAGATAGTTCAATGTCACTACCAACACTTCTTAATTCAATATTGTCAAGTTCGTCCTCGGAAAAACCTGAAAATTCGGATTCTTGATCGCTAGCGTAAGCAAAAGCCATTGTTTCCACTGTCAACTACAAACACATGTATTAACTAACATGTGGTACAAAATTGTAAAAAAAATACCTGGATTTAGTAAGAACAATCATTTGTTAACTCTATTTTGATTGGTTGAATGTCCATTTACTTCCAATTATTAACCAATAAGACCGATTGTAACATGAACATACAGTGCGGATCTATCCATCACCGAGGTACAGGGAGCATAACCAGCAAGCGGAAATAACAGTCTTTGGGAGTAGTAGTGCTTTGTTTACAAACAGATTTATCAGTCACTGGGGAGGCAAGGCACATTTATGCAGCGGATATAAACGTCAGTCGAAGTTAAAGAGTTAAAGATTAAAGAATCTTTACTGTCATTTAATCATTTGATGAATGACACCAACACTGATGTCGGTAAAGTACCTTTCAATAATTTAATTACACTGACTCGCTGGATTAAAATCAGAGTGAGCCGCTCATGATCTGGTTTGAGTAAACACAATGTCACAAAGCTGCTTAAAACTGCTAATTAATCATACCGGCTTTGTTTTGTTTTACCTGTTTTGATTTGCAGATAATTTGGTCGCTTAGCCCAATATGTATTCAGGCGACAACAGAACGTGCACATATGCGACAGTTGGCACTGACCACCTGTAGGTGTTATACAGGATGTAAATGTATACATTGAGGGATAGAATCAAGTGTTCAGTACACCCAGAGGGTAAGAATGGCCAAATAAAGGTAGATATAGTGATTAAAGCAAGAAAATAAAGACTTGCCAAACTTTTTTAAAATAGGAAAAAAGGAAAACAGCACTTGTCCTGGACTAGCGACTTGGAAAATTTACTTGCCTGACTTGGAAAATGAATAGTCTGGGACATCTGGCTATGGGATTTGCTCAGCCCTGTCATCAAATGTTTTTACATTTTCCTGATTAAACTGTAAACATGTAAGGATATTTGTGACCCCTGTTTTTGATAAATGACCCCCATTATTTTTTTGACTGACTTTCACCATTTCTGGAGTAAGCAGTGGTGTAAGTCTCGTTCTTTTTTTAAATAACTTACTTTCAATGCAATTTTCCTATCTGCAATATTCATACCACCTCCTATGTAACTGTATGAAATGGGTGGAATTTTAAGCCATTTAAGAAGGTGACAAAATAATAAAAATCAATCAAGAATATCGAAAGTTATTACAATTTTATTAACAAAAAACAGAATAATCCTTACTGGTAAGTCGACAGAGCTTTTCATTTTGGTTCAGTGTTTTTATTCCACAGTAAATTTTAATGTAATAATATCAGAGTTATGTTGGGTGTATTTTGGTCCATTTCCAGGGTTGCAGGAAATTTTCATAATATTATGCACACACCCAACATTGGTATATGTGTGGTCCAGTTAGCTTGAAAAGCATCCATGTCTTCATCATCGTCAATATCTGAGTCAAAAATACCAATTAACTATTTGTCATCTGCTCAGTTCATTTGATGCAACCAAGATCACGATCCCCACTGCCTTAAATATAAATCCCCCCCCCCCCACAAAATTGTCTAAATTTTCATCAAAATCGGTATCAACGTCAGTGCCGCTTTAGTACCGTCCGCCATTTTGAAATCATTTTTTTTCATTTCATTTCTCCCGTAACCTTGCTGGTCGTAGGGGCGCCCTTAATGACTTTGGGACAATCTCTCTTCATTTCGCCCTGTTCTCCACTGCATTTTGGGACTTTGCAAAGTCGATGCCTGTCCACTCTTGGATATTGTCTTCCCATCTCTTCTTCTGTCTGGCTCATTTTCTCTTTCCTCTCACTGTGCTCTTGAGGACTCTTTGACAGGCCAGTTGAGCGTGAGACGTGTTTGAAATCAATCATTTTGAATTACACACGTTCAAATTTTTGAAATCAAATTTTATACTAACCAGTTATCATCTCCGTTAATTTCGTTGGAGTCAAGCTCACGATCTGCACTGCTTAAAACATAAAGTTTCCCCACAAAATTGTCTATATTTTCATCAAAATCGGAATCCACATCACTGCCGTAAATTGCTGTTTCAGTGTTTTCCACCATTTTGATCTCCACACATTAAAAGTCGTGTTTGAAATCAATTTTTCAATTAATCAGTTATCATCGGCTCCGTCCATTTTTAAGAAGTAAAGATGGCGATCCCCACTGCCTAGAATGTCAATTTTCCACAGGAAATGGTCTTTATTTTCAACCAATTCAGCAAGCACATAACTCTCTTCAATTCCCTCTTCAGAATATGACCACCATTTTTTTTTATCTCTGCACGTTAAAACTCTATTTTGAAATCAAATTTTTACAAGTTTTGGGGTCTTTTAAACACAATCTGGTAATGCTATGTGTACCTTCTACCTTTATTTCCTTCTTTTCAAAAGAGTACACGTAAACTAATGATGTTTTAAACAGTTAAACACACGTGTCTGCAAAGTTGGTAATGGAATATAGTGAACATACGACCGGAGTCGTATCCCGCTGGCAAAGGTAAGGTACAACTGGAGTCATATCCCGCTGCAAAAGGGTTAAAGGTCTAAATTGTTTTGTTATCTTTGTGAAAACCTGCACACACTTATAATGTCATAATAATAAATCTTTTTAAAGGGTTTCAGTGTAGTGATCAAGTACATTGTTTGTCTTTGTAGTTAATCCGTAATGCCTGGGATGAATTAGGTATTTGTTCTCGTTGTTACTACTAGTAAGTGGTAATTGTTTTCTGGATTTGATTGTCATTGTTAAAGGGAAGTGTTGTTTGTTGCTTTTTCTGATGTTACAGTTATTACAACCTACACACCAAGCCATCATCTGTTCACCTTGCTGCAGCCAGTTACGTCCTTTGTTTATAGAGTTAATTCATTTATGTTGTTGGTGAATAAGGCCTTCAGCTGTGGTCTCTAAATAAAATTATTCTGTTTCTTGACGAGTTGATTATGTCTTTTGATTTCATTCATTAGTACACACATACATACATACATACATACATACATACATACATACATACATACATACATACATACATACATACATACATACATTGATATATATAGATATATTTCAATTTCATATTTACCCTTGATAACAATGGCAGAATGAAGTAATGTATGGACAGGATAAATAAATATTACATTACTTTATTTTGCAATACTTTATTTTGCAATTCATATCCTAATGTACCTTTGATCTTCAAATATAAATGTGAATGTTTTATGATAGATGCATATCTATATTGCCAGATACAATTATTTTAAGTTCAGTGCGTGCAATATTTTAACAGGAACTATGAACAAATAATACAATACATTATACAGTAATTATGGGTATTTCTCCTTCTTAAACAGTGTTGAATTTAAACCTTGGAAACTGGTCTTGTGCAAACCTGTTATGAGAGACTGCTTTATGTTGGCAGAAGGGGTGGTCTCTCATGACAGGATTTACTGTATTTTGTTTTGAAGACACACTTGATCAGAACCGAGTCATCATTATTTTCTCATTTTCTTTTTCAGGGGCTTTGGTTTTGTAACATATCGAGACCCAGCTAGTGTAGACAAAGTTTTAGCCAGTGGACCTCATGAACTAGATGCTAAAACAGTACGGTAGCTTTTTCACAATTTTTCCACATAAAGTTATTATTAGCAATAATACCAGGTTGCTTTTCATTTCAGTAGAGTTATTCATGTAGACTTGTGAGTGATTTACAAATGCATCAGGGGCATGTTTTGCCGAATCTAAAATTTTCTACATGGATGGGGATTTTAAATGATCCTATGATACTTCTGGAAATGTTTTACAGGTTGATATAGTAGAAAGAGTGAACAATAGCAAGTTTTGAAGTTATATACCTGTGGATACTTTTCCATATTTAGATCTATTTAATTTTTCTTCTTTGACTCCTCTCTCTCTCTCTTTCTCCCTTTCTCTCATCATAATGAACAGATCTTAAAATGTGTCAAGATTGTAGACCCTCTAGTAGACATTTATTAAATCAATTAAATAGGGCCAATAAAACAAAAAACCTAAAAAGGAAATCCAAAGAACATAAAGTAGGCTTCAAGTATTAACTTTTTGTAATTAGTTTTCCACAGGACTCCAGTACATGATTAGTGACTAAACTTACATGAACTGTTGCTATTGGGTATTGTCACCCATATGACAGACTTATATTTAGAAAAACTCTTGGTTAAATATGGTAATTAAATTGTAGTGATTCTAACACAATCATAATCATGTTTGAAGATGATGGAGAAATCATGCATTGACGAGTTTTGATTGCAAACTGAAATTAAGTGACAATTGAAATTTGGGTGCCGCATCTATTGCTGAACTAGACTGCAAGGTTGACAAGGCCAAAATGCCACATTTGAATGCAGAAATTAATCAAAGAGCCCAAATCCATACAAGTAAATTCACAAACATTAAAATCTTTTTTTTAAAAGATATTACGCTCTGAAATCTGTCAGATGTGACCTCGCCGTGATATCTCTACAGTACCCCAACAATGTTTACTGTATTAATCTGCACAAGAAATGTGTCAAGGAAAATAGAAATTTCCTTATTTTTGTTTGAAAACAGTCATTAATTTGACAAAATAGACAATTTGAAGCATCGATTTGTACAAAATGAAATGTGTAAAAAGTTGCTGTCCTAAAATTTTTGTAAATTTCAGAACTTCTTTTTATCGAAGTAGTAATGCAGCCATTGATCGCATTGGCACAGAATGGAGTTAAAAAATCCATGGAAGTTGATGGTTTTTGCCTTAAAAAATATATAATAACAAGAAAATCTGTAGTTTTTTTGTTTTTTTTAGTAGTTATAAGGAAATATTTCACTTGTGAAGTGGAAACATTTTGTATTGTCTCTCGTGGCTTTGTTTCCTCGTGAAAAATTTCCTTATATCTACTCAAAATACATAGATATCCCAGGGATTTACAAATCCACTTGCCTGACTCCCAGGGCAAACTCAAATTTGGTTCAGGCAAGCTCAAGTTTGCAAGGCACTTACCAGTGGGCAAGTCCAAAAAATTGAGAGAGATACAAGAAATGTTATTTAACATCGATGGTCTGGGTCTGTGCGAGCTATTTTACCGACAAGGGGTTGTGTTCAGTTCCTAATGCTTTATGTTCTGCAAGTTTTATACCTTGCGATCTCGCCACTACACATATATCAGAACCTTTAGTTAGCGTTTGTATGTACTGCATTCTTCTTATACATAACTGGCCACAGTTTCTTTCATCTATTGTATGTGTCATTTCCATCTTGTAGTCAATGTCATGGTCATTCTCGCTTAGACATGATAATGTGAATATTTACTATTTAAAGCTAGTTTTGACAAATAAGGAATAAATATTTATATTTTAACTTTTCAGTTATATTTTAATCGTAAAATTTGTATGTATCTGCGATTCTGTGACTTTCAGGTCCTAAGTTGGTCTTAAGCAGTATGTCATATAGCTGACTGTAAACAATCGGCTTTTCTAAGATTGTTTTGATGCATACTGCTTGGCAAACAATTCAGTGGACAAAAAAAAAGTTCTCAAATCATTCTCAAAAGTTGGATTGTCAAATATTTTGATGCATGTTGCCGATGATAATTGTTAAGTAAATGGATAAAATAAGTGTTCACAAATCCGTCAGTTGTGGGTATAAATAAATCATTACAAACAGTCTAGCTTTCATTATCTCTCTCTCTCTCTTACTTAAAATTCTAGATTTTTCCCCTTTTTGCCCTGGGCAAGCTGACTTTTATCAAATTTGTAAATCCCAGTATCCTCTCTATTTTGAATCTCTAAGGACTTGATCTTCTGTGAAAAGTTAAATTTTGCCAGCTTAACAACAACAAATGTTTTGAGTAATCTCATTTTGAGGAAGTAATTGAGATGTTTTGTAAATCTGAGATTATGGCTTGAAAAATCCACTCCTCTGCTTGTCCTGTCATGTGATGGGTGGGTAAAGACAATTTTGATTTATTTATCTATACAGCTATAGTTGCATGATGCTCCTATGTCTGCCAGGATGAGAAGCAGTTTTAAGTTTTTGTTTGCTTTTGTATGATTCTTCATCAAATATGTGACAATGCACCCATTATTTCTTTGGGTTCATTTCATGTATATTTATATATTCAGAAAGTAGCATTTGATGTAGTATGCAGCTTTGAATATCTTGGAACATTCATGCTGACAAATTTACAATTTTTAAAATTAGTATAATACTTCAACTTTCAGTAATTTTAAAAGGGGGAAAAACGTAGTCATTTGGGGTGGGTGGGTTGAAGTTATGTTAAGTAGGAACAATATCGGAACCCACAGGAAAATATGCATGCACTCACCTCACCTACCTCTCATTGGGGATCCACAAGAGAATATACAGGTACCCTATGCCCTCCACCCCTCAGTGTTATGTTAAGTTTGCCTTTCCCCATGAAAGACTCCAATATTATCTTGATTGTCTCGAGTGCTTAAAAGAGGCAAATATAAGTTCCAAATTTGGGCTGTGCAAATATCAGTATTACTTTTAAACTTGATTACTGGTATTGCCTCCAATCAGTACAAACTCTCTCCTGAACCACCGGACCTACTCTTCCTTGCTTGGATTGAAAACTTTCAACTGCAAGCTGAAATGGTGAAAAGAACAACAAATGGCAACCTACAAACATAGGAATTCCATTAGTTGCTAGGCAACAGTAGAGTGTTGAAACCCTGGAATGGAAGTTAAACATCTGTTAAGAGTGTTAACATTTTAAGAATACAGCAATCTGAGATAGACCTAAAAATGCCATAGTGGTCAAGAAAAGTGAAATCTTTAAAACATAATTAAAATTAATCAATTCAATGGTAGTAAAATTGCACATTATGCAATTTGAATTTATTTATTTTTGTTGTATGTCTGCAAGAAATGTAATGCTTCTTTAAGGACATGAAAGATTTTCTGATATGTGTGTAATTGTTTGTGAAGCAGTATGTATGTATTGGTCTCATGTAATTATTACATGAAAAACAGATCATATATGCCACTGCTGGGTGCTACATTTTCAGTATATCAATCACACTTTGACCTGGTGGTTTATTGTTGGAGACGAGTGCCTTCTATTTCCAATCACACATGTCAAAACAATCTCTCATAGTTTTATTTATAACAATTATCACCTAGTCGCCTGGAAATCATCGACATGCATCAGAACAGTCTTTGACCTTTGACAAGCTGATTGTTTAGAGTCGGCAAGCTCACAAACTGCCAGAAGCTAGGTTAGCACCTGAAAGTCAGCGAATCCCGGATACATATTACGATTAAAATGTAACTGATAAGTTAAAATATAAATATTTATTTCTTATTTGTGAAAACTTTAAATAGTAAATAATCACAGTATCACATTTGCACAAAATATTGTGACACTGACCTTGGCACTGACTACAAGATGGAAATGACATAAGATAGATAAAAGAAACTATACCCGGTTATGTAATGGAAAAATGCGGTACATATAAACACTAAATAAAGGTGGTGATATGTGTACTGTGGCAAGATCGCAGGGTATAAAACTTGCAGAACATATAGCATTACGAATGGAACATTACCCTTTTCTCCCCATCTCTCTCACTTTAGTGGACATGCCCATGGGCAAGTACCTTGAAAATTTGAGCTTGCCTTCGCCCAATTTGAGCTTGTCCTGGGAGTTGGGCAAGTGGATTTGTAAATCCCTGCATGTAAGAATGTCTTCATGACTTTAATGTTGATAGGTCTGTTTCAGATAGACATGCTTGTGAAGAAAACCATGTTTTACCAATTTGCTCCCACTTTTTTAAAAAAAAAAATAGTGGCTGCATATGAAACTTCCTCATCAAATATGGCTTTTATAGTTTTTTTTTTGAAAATATTGTGAACATCGCCTCCACCCTCACAAAATAATTTGATGATTTAATACATAGTATTTTCATTTGACATCTTGCTGATAATGTTGATTTTTTGTCAAATTTGATCTGGAAGAGCAAAAATAAAAAGGTGTCTGTTAATTTTTATGCGCAACAACATAGATAACTGAGTCTCACTGGGCTCATTCTCTCAGTGAAACTTGTTGGTGCATGCTTGTTGGAGTCCTAAACAGTAAATCACTCCCACTTTATTGACACCACATCCACTCTGCAGTGGTAGTCAGGTACAACTCCGCAAGAAAGCTTGGAGTGCAAAGCTATTCTCCATGAGAAGCCGCAGCAATTCCGTCAGTATGTGTGTGTGTGTGTGTGGGGGGGGGAGATGATGGAGGGACTTTTTCTTGATCCTTTTCACTCCCACTCGGATGCATGGACGAACGAAAAATCGCATTAGCTGTACTGGAGGGGGAGAGGGCACAGAATATGTTGCAAGATGATTACAGTAACAAAATGAGATATCGTCTTGTGTCTCGGTGGTGGGTAAATTACAGCTGATATATTTCTAAATTTCTTTAGCCATCAAATAGTCCTCTATGCTGCTGACTTAAGGAACCTTTCAGGTGCTAAAATTTGTTTCAACGCATGGCAAAATGAAAGGGAATGGAGTTATTAGAGCATACTTTTTTTGTTCAGCATTATATGGATTTTACAAAATAGGTAGTCAGTATTGGGAAGCAGCATTTTACTTTATGTCCAGAAAAATCTTAATAAAGGAAACTAAAATGTATATATCTACCAAAATAAAATAGGCAGATGAAAAACATTTTAAATACAGGATGTTTGAACAAACTTGCTACTTCATGCAAGATGCATTTGCATCAAGGTTAATACTTCCGACTTGTATACAGTACCACCCTGTCAGCTGTGATATACAAGGTAATAAAGATTGTTTGCTTTTGTTTGTTTGCTACATGTGTTAATTATGCAGGTACTTCGTATCCAAACCACTGAAAATATATTTAAAGGGCCATTGAAAATGTGTTGAAATCAAATAGGTGCAGCTACAATTCTTGAGTATAGGTCAATAACATGTGAAATTCAAGGTGTTTGATTCAGACTAAAGTTTATCATTAGAATAATTTGGTTGATATCAATGGTAAATATATTTTAACAAGCACCTGTGAGCAATTAGCTTTGTATATGAATACTATCAAAGTTGAATGACTGAAAACAATCTTGTCCTTAATGTTTTGAAATAAATTGTGCATGCATGTCACTTTATGTCGCCAATAAAGATATAAAAAGAAGATATTAACTTCCATTATTTGATTCCATCATCCAAATATTTTTTTAAGGAAAATGATAGTAGAGGTCTTGCATAAAATCTCATTAGTTTAGGTTACTAATTATGGGGGGTTGGAAAAAAATTGAGAAAGCATAGTTGTTCCATCGAAAATTCCCAATGCGGTTTCAGTGACTATAAATTGTAATTAATAGCAAATCATATTTTATCTTTTGCTCTTCAAAAAATTAAAAGCAAATGATTGCCAAATGTCTCATTATTTTACAGTTCCCTTGTTTTAAAAACTAAATATCACAGCTGTATTGTCTAGAATGTTCACTTGTACAGAGACAAACCATGTTCCACTGAAATTTAAATCCCCCAATCTTTTTAAAAATTGTTCATCTGGACAATGACTTTTCTGGATAAAAACATATCCCCCATTGGGTTTGGATAATTGATGGTTTACATGTTATGTGTTTACTTTTTAAGTCCAATAATCAGTGAAGCAATGAACACAGAATATCATTAGTTTCATTTGAGTGGAAATGTTAGAAAACTCAAACAGCCAAAAAAATAAATTGTTGTCTATGCAAAAAGTAGTCAAATCCACATAATGGAATCAGTGCTTGTACATATATCAACTGTGTAACTGGTGGCAGTCAACAATTTTAGGTTGGAGAAACAAATTCATGGGAATACTTGACCTAAAAACTGTTTTCCTCTTTCCTGCACAATTTAGGTGTAATATTCATCCTATAGTACTTGAAATTGGAAGGTAACCCAAATTTGTACAATGTGTAATGATACTGGCCTTTAAGATGAGTCACATTTTTTTTTGCTATACTGCCTGTGTTGCTCAGTTTTACATGAAAAACTACTTACAGCTACTGATTTATGTTTGAATGTAAGACCTCTCAAAATTTTACTGCCAATGATTTATAAAGATCAGTTAATAATGGATGTATGCAGTATTACACCAAGGATCTCATGGGCAATGGACACTGTGTCCCCCACTCTCCCAATTTGGGTGACATGCAACAATTTAAATGTACAAAGGAAAATTGTTGTAAATAATGCACTAGTAGTGCTAAAAAATGAGATAATCTTATTTGCTTCATATGTTTTTGCCACCTTAGTTTTGTGGTCTGTACTGTACTATCATATTTTCCTTGGACACTTACATTATTGCAATGAAAGTTTTATCATGTGCTCAAGTAACACATGAAAACATTAACAGTTTTGAATATCTGGTTAACTTGAAATGAGCTGCACCATGGAATTTTCTTTTCCGGATCTTGCTCTCATTTAAATTTTGTAATCACTCATTGCTACCAGCATATATTATAATAAATACAGTAGAACCTGTCTTGAAAGACCACCCCTTTTGCCAATATATTACAGTGATCTCCCCAGAAATTTTCGATAGCATCGGGGTACGCGTGTTTGGGTAATAAAATATTTTACAAAGTGCGCGTTAATGTCATAAAAGTGAAACAAATTAATATCAATGAAATAAAAAGAAGTGAATATATTTACATAATATTTTTTATTTACCAAGGTTATAACAGTAACATCAATGCATATCTCATTTATTTCTTAATTTAAATAAATGATATTCGTCTTTTCTTCATTTCACCATATAAACTGACTGCAACATCAAAATTAAAGTCTTTTAAGGGTTGTCCTTCAGTACTGATTGTCATCAGGCAGTTCAGTACCCTCTGTGACAACCTGTTCCTTAAAACACTCTTAATTCTATTCATTGAGGAGAATGACCTTTCACAATCTGAAAAAAATGGAACATAAAATTTATTAATGGATGTACAAAAAACAGACAAATATACCTGAATCCTAATTAAGTTAATTACCATGGAAAAATTCTTCAGGCACAATTTACACAGCATACCTGCAAAATATATATGTAATTACAGTTTTTTTTTCAAGAATTTGATATAGACCAGGTGGAATAAACTTTTGATGTCATGACTTCACTGAATAATAAGTAAGAATATGGATGAAATTATTTTAGTTATATTTATAAAGGAATACTTTTTATTTATATCTTTTCAAAAGAGGTAAAACTGGAAGATAAAAATTGTTCCGTTTATTACTTGGATAGACAGAAAAGAGAAATTAATAGGGCAGCACTCACTTAAGTTAGCAATATCAAAAACTTACCATCCGATCCAGCAATTTCCACCCAAGGGAATAACGTCTTCCATTCATTATTAAATCCCGTCCTTCGTTTCTTGATATCATTCTTTTTGGAAATCATGCTGGTGCTATCGGAATCAGAATCACTGCCACTATTCGTGATGCTAATTTCTGATTGTCGTAACCAGGCCAACATGGGGCTAGCCGGGCGCTGGTTAATTTTTCGTTTCTTGGAAGGTGGTGTGGTCATTTTTCACAATAATTTTTAATTTAATCGGTGTAACTGCTTTGGCTGTTAATGAAAACGACTGACATATATATAACACACTACCAGTAGACTCCATTGTTGCTGGCCAATCACGTGACTAGGTGCAGATGAAACCCTCACCAAAGGTCGCGCACCGGCGGTCATGCTAGCCAGGTACAATGGATTAAGTGAGTGAGCAATTATCCTGGATTATCTTAATAAAATACCCCAGAAGAGGTAAGAACAGGTCTCATTTGAGTGGGGCTTTGAATTAGGTGACAGGATGTTTGTTTAACAGATTAATTTTATAAGGGTAGTGGGAAACATCAACGCGTAGCGGCACAAGAGCATGGCGTAGCGGCAGGTTTTAAAGCGTCGGGGTTATCGGAGTTTGAAACAATAGCGTAGTGGGCCCGCTACGGTAAAAGGACCTCGGGAGAACACTGTATTATGGTCTTGAACAGGTGGTCTCACATTACGGGCGACAACACTGTATAATCGGTCAATCTGTGCTTTAAGAACTTGGTCTCAAGACAGGTAGTCTTGTTGCAGTGATCTTTCAAGATAGGTTTTACTGTACCCATGTTTTCTTAATTAATTTTCCTTTTGAATTAATAAATCGTTAATTAAATGACAAATTGTGTATTTGCATAAATTGAGTTTTTTTTTGTCGATCATTCAACCTTGCCGTACTCGTGACTTTAACTTTGAAAATATGTTACACTAGTGGCCATCAAAGACTTTACATTGCAACTCAACAGACTACCACAAACCATGAATGTTTTAATTGCCAGATACATTGTTTTATAATTGATATTCACTGCCATCTTATAGTATTAGCACCTTTAGTAACTTCAGCCATTGCTAGCAGGAACGTAGATGTAGATGGTAAAATAAATCATTGCTTACTGTTTTAAATCGATTAGTTATGCCCTTATACCTTACAGCCTAATAGAAAATTACTCTATTATTCAACTGAAACAGTGGTTACAATGTCATCTCCCTACAAGTGGAAATCAAACTAAATTTATATTCTTTATTTCAGCAATTGAGGCTACCGTCCAATAATACACTTCTTATGGTATAACTGTCAGACATCAAGTATAGATTTTTGTAACAAATGGTACATAAACTGTGGGCTTGTACATGACAGCATGCTATAGAATTTTTCTAAAGATGGACGGGCACATGAATTTTTATCTTAATATTTTTTCTCTAATATCTTGGTAATTTTTTAAAATATTTTTTAAAAAATAAAAAATGTATAGTGGTAGTCTAAAAACAAATACACATGTAGTAAATTATTTCTGGAACAGAAGTTACAAAGAGTTCAGAAGCTGTGTCACCTTAATATCTTTGCCTCTATATTAAGTTTATGGCTAGAACATCTGAATATAGAAAAGTCCAGAGGAATGTGAAAAGGTAATCCTCTGCATATTTCTCTACATTCCGTAATGACTTGTATTTAAAATAAATAGATTTTGTTGACTGATTTACCTTTTCATAAAAAAAATTAATGTCTGAATAAGTTAATGCATGACAAGTTTTAAATTGCACATTTATTTTGCTCGATACAAATTCAAAAAATCTTCAGGAATTCCTCCACCATGGCTGTATCAGTTTAATTATCAATATGTGCCTGAAGATTTTTCTGATTAATTTTTTCTGCTAAATAATTATTATTGATTCTGACATTAATAATCTAATTCATTTAGTTTTCGATTTCACCAGTCAGTCTTATAATTAAAAGGAATGCACAATGAAATTGATGAACACACAGAGGTAGATGCATATAAGTTGGGAAGTAAAAGAGTAGATGTAAGATTAAAATAAATGAAAGAATAAATAAACATTAAATGAATGTAAGCAAAGATGGACAAACAGGAGAATTGCGAAATATATGAATTTACACATGAATGAGAATGAACAGGATGATAATCAAGTACCACAACATTTTGCAAAATGGACATTATAATTGTACTGAAAACAGAAATGGAAATACAAGATGCAAATTACAACAATGAATGTATGGTACTATTGAATAGGTGTTTTATTTAATGTTTTTATCAGACTGAACAATGAAGCAATTATCTTCTTGGCCAATACATACTTCATAGAGTATAAGACACTGTTCAGTGTAAGCATCGTGTTGTGTACACTCCAATGTTGTTCAGTTTGTCCGAAAGCAATATGGGGTGCACACAAGGTCTTGTTGGTAAATTATGTAAAATTCTATTTATAGCAATAAGGTGAATTTGTAAACCAGCCCTATATAGCAGATGGTTTGAAGTAACATATCCATATTGCTTTGGTGCTTTGAGTAGGGTCTGTTCTAGGTCCGAAATTTAGGAGGGAAAATTCCCCATTTCATTTGGAGAAAAAAGGGGGTGAATTTTCCGAGTATACTAAGGATTTAATAAAGAAGTAACGGTAGGGGTTGAATATGTGATGCAAGATTTTATGTTAATTTTTCAGCGCAATTTTATTTAAAAAAAATTAGTGCTAATCTTGCAATTGCATGTCCTAGAACAGACCATGATTAAGTAGTACACTTGAACATGCATCTTTCTTCTGTATATCACACATTTTTTATGAAAGCAAAATAAAAATCTCCAAAGCATATGTTTCTAGTTATTTAAACTTGTTCCCACTTTCATACAAGGCTTGGCAGAACAGGATTTCACTACATTGCTCAATCAGCTTCCTTGGTCTTTTCTGTGGGAAAAAAACCCCAACAAAAATACAACCTCAGAAGTGTTGCCAATGCAGCCATTTTAAATTTCATTCTGAATGTACCTGTCATGTGAAAAAATGATACAATCACTTTGTATATAAAAAATGAAGTATTGGTTCATTACAAACAAAACATTCAAAAATTATGTTCAGTTAGCATTATCTTTCTTTGCTTGAATATGTTGAATTGATCCATTATTTAGTCCATATACATTCTGGAGATAGATTGTTGGTTGTATACTACTTTGTTGCACAAGAATTTTGTGCCGTTTCATTTTTGATTTTGCCTAATATGGGGAAATCATTAAGCCTTCTACATTGTGGTTTTTTAGCTCTACTGTTCATAGACCAGAAGAGCTTATGGGATGGTCCATTGTCTGTCGTCTGTCATCTTTCAGAAGTTTGTTATCACTACTCCTCTTAAACTACTTGTAGGATTGTCATGAAACTTTACACACACAATCGTCGCATGACCATCTTGAAAATGTTGTTATTGCTACTCCTCCTGAATGGATGGTTGTATCAACATGAGATTTTCACTAAAAGACTTCTTATGATGTCTAGTTGGTCCTAAATGAAAATTGTGCTAATCTGACATCCAATATGGCCACCATGATGGCCATCTTTAACATCTTGTTATCACTACTTCTCTTGAATGGATGATCATAGCATGTGCCAATACGGCAGCCATTTAAAAATCTTATCACAACTCCATCTGAACAGAAAGTTATACTGACATGGGGTTTTCAGCAGAAGACTTCTTATGATGTCCAGTTGGTCTTGAATGAAAATGGTGCTGATCTGACATCCAATATGGCTACCACACAGCAACCACCTTGAAAATCTTGTTTTTGCTACTCCTGAATGGATGGTCATATCAACATGAGATTTTCACTAAAAGACTTTTTATGATGTCTAGTTGGTCCTAGATGAAAATGGTGCCAATCTGACATCCAATATGACTGCCATGGCAGCCATCTTTAAAATCTTGTTATCACCACTTCTCCTGAATGGATGATCATAACAACATGGGGGTTTCACTAAAAGACTTTGTATGATGTCTAGCTGGTCCTAAATAAAAATGGTACCAATTTGACATCGAGTTTGGCTGCCATGGCAGCCATCTTACAAATCTTGTCATCACAACTCTACCTGAACAGAAAGTCATTATGACATGGGGTTTTCACCAGAAGACTTGTGATGTCAAGTTGGTCTTGAATGAAAATGGTGCCGATCTAACATCCAATATGTAACCACACAGTAGCCATCTTGAAAATCTTGTTATCACTACACCTGAATGGATGGTCATATCAACATGGGGTTTTCACCCAAAGACTTCTTATGATGTCTAGTTGGTCTTAAATGAAAATGGTGCCAATCTGATGTCCAATATGGCCACTACAGCAGCCATCTTTAAAATCTTGTTATTGCTACTTCTGAATGGAAAGTCATGACTTGAAAATATTGTTATCTCAATTCCTCCCAAATATCAACATGGGGTATTCACCAGTAGACTTCTTATGATGTCTGGTTGGTCCTAAATAAAAATGGTGCCATTTCTACATCCAGTATTGTTGCCATGACAACTGTCTAAAAATCTTGATGTCACTACTCACCTTAAATTAATTTTGGCAATTTTTAAAAAAAAATTCTTCCCCATTTGGGAAAAAAGTGCTACGGTTGGCAAGAAGAAACAATGATGGTCTGCTGACAGGAAACGCACATTTTTTTTTTTTTTTGGTTGCCTTGTGACGTGGGGTTTTCACCAAAAGAGTGCTAATGATGTCTACTTTGTCCTAAATGAAAATGGTGCCAAGCTGACATATAATATGTGCACCACAGCAGCAAATCTGAAAATCTTGTTATCGCTGAAGAAGATCAGAGATGATTTAAACACTCTGCAGTTAAAAGGAAGAAATGGTCTTGTTTTGAATTCCTGGACATTCTTTTTGCCCAGTAGAGCATCAGTCCCTTCGAGGGGCTCTTGTCTGGCTTGATAGAAAGGACAGGTTTCTGATTGCACCAATTAGATTGCTCCAACTCATGTTTTTTTGTATATTTTGCCTTCAAATATTCACCGAGTTGTTAAAGGTTCGAAAACTGTCATTATAATCATAGTAAAACCTAAAAATGTTTAATCCTTGGTTAGAGAATCATACCAGAGCTTCAGTTTAGTCCCAGTCAAAGCCCTTTCTTTGTTCCATGGTGTGGAGGGTGGGTTTTCAATTAACTGGCACATAGAAAGCTCTCAGTCAGGGGTTAGACTGCTACCTAGGTATATTGCATATCATCTTTTGAATAGGTTCATCTACTGGCCTGAGGGTTGCTAAAACTTGATCTGTCCTGTAATAACCACCTTTTGTGGGGAAAGAAAAAATTACTGATATTCTGGTTGGTTAAACTACCATCAACAATAACCTTATTTTTAAGTGTACTTGTACACAACACTTTCTTGCACATCAATGGTCAAGTGAAACTAGTATATGGTAGAATTGTTTTGTTTGATAGTACTCAAGAAACTTGATATACTTTATCTAATTCCTGGCCCATCAACACCAAACATCTGAAATGCAAGTCAATAAACAGAACAAGTTACTTGAACAAGGGAGTTTTTGTCTCCTGTTGACTCTTTCAAATTGACATTTTCACATGACCACAAATATCTTTATATCAAAAGCAGTACTCTATTAGTTTGCTCTGGTGCATTCAGGTCGGAAGCAGGCCTAGAACTAGTAAACTTCACTTCTGTTTACTTGTTTAGTCAATATTCGGGTACACGGTTACATCACATGGGGCCTTTGTATTTCTAATGATTTACCTGGTTGGATCGAAAAAAAGGTGGTCCTTACTTTTGTTAAAGCAGAGACTGACATGGTAGTTAGTCTGTATATGGAAGAGTTAATTGGATGTCACTCATTTTCTTGTCTCTTTGAGATCGAAAGTAATTATAAGACCTGTCCATACTAGCAGTATTTACTTTCCACATGGTAGGATAGACCCCAAGACTTCACCACCACAACACTTATACCCTGACAGAGACACCAGGGGTGAATGATCAACTGATTTTTCAGCATTTTCATCTGCCACATTTGTACTTGTACAAAAGGCTTATACTATTTGTACAAGTTTGACAGTTTTATGTTGTTTGCTCTACAAGCCTGGCCTTGTACTTGCACATTTAAAGAAATATCTTCAGTAAATTTAAAACGAAAAACTACTGTATTCAAATAGTGACCTTCTCTACCTTGTTCTAATGGAAAATCTTTGGTATCTCTACAATCAACAGGTTGATCCCAAGGTGGCATTTCCAAGAAAGGCACAGCCAAAAGTAAGTATAGCACACATTTTTCCCTTTTCTTTTTTCTATTCTCTTATCTCGACATTTGATAGAATAAGGTATATAATGCCGAGTCATACAAATACAAATATTTTTCATTTGTTGAATTGGGCTGATTTGGATGGATGATAAATGTGCAACTTTCCTTTGCTTTTCTAAAGAATTATTTTACTTTTTCTAGCATAGGAGAAAATATTACATTTGTTTAGCTATGGACAAGATGAATGTTTTCATGTCCCTGCAACTTTGAATATAACCAGTGAAGTGTTTAGGTCAATTTCTTGGGCACTGTGCCTGGGCATACATGTCCCATGAACATATTTCTAGTTTCTCCAGAAAATTTTAAAGTGCTTTATATTGTATTGCCTCGGAGAGGTAAAACATTCAACCATACACTGGGGGTATCTGGAAAAGATAAATATATAAAAAAGAAGCCATTTTTTTCTGGTGACGTTCAGTTCATGTGAAAATACTTTAATTCCCCCCCAAAAAAATGTATAGCTAAAAACCCAACTCTTTTTCCTGTGGACTTTTGAATTTTGAAGTTAAGGGATAGGGATCTTCTGGTATGAAAATTCTCCTGGAGAAAATATGTGCTTTCTCTCTCTTGGGCAGGAAGGAGCTCATTACTCATTGGTACCAAGTAATTTTATCAAACCTCTACAAAATGAATTAATCACTTTTTTATTTTCATTTCTTAAAAGTCCCCTTTGCATCTATGTGAATTTGGTTCTTAGATCCAAAGCTTTGTCTTGTTAAACATGGTATAATACCTCGTTTCTTGAAGAAAATGAGAAGCTCTCTAAATACTGTTTGGATACTATGACCAAACATACTCCAGTAAGAGAGCTTTTTTTCATTTCATGAAGACTAAACTAAAGGTGCAAGTTTTGCTTCATATTGGAGAGCCATTGTTTATTTAAATATATTCTTCTCTGGTATCATGTCTGTAGTATCTTTAAAAGTGATGGTAAAAATTTTCAGTGTTATCTTAAAAAAAAAAAAATTGTTACAACCCTGTGATGCATTTGGGACACCAGGAATAAGAATATTTAGGGTAATTTGGAACTTGAATTGCAAGAGTAGGCAAATCATAACTTTCAAAAAAAGCATTTATGTATATTTAATAAATGTAGTGATTAAGTTATATGATGCTTTCTTGTAAAGGTGGAAACTTGATTACAGCTTAGGTTTCCCCTATTGTTTGTTGAAAGCTTGTGAGGGGTTGTCCTCCTTATCTACATGAAATATACCTATCTTTACTAGTGTACCAGGATTTCTAACCTATACAATTAGTATACTATTAAAGATGTTTCTTGCTCATATTTATTGTCTTTTGATCAAATTCCACTTCACATTGAAATATTTATATATATAAATTGATCATCAAAATATATAAAGTTTCATTTTTGGTTACATTGGACTCTCGGACACAATCAGCAATGTGTGCAATTGTGCATATTCATTGTCAAAAAACTGAATATTTAGTGTCAAAAGTTTTACAGCAGAGCAAATGTTAAATACCAAAGCAATGAGATGTATATTCTTCCTTTAAAACCATACTAGAATATCGACTTTTTTGTTCTTCTTGTAAATGTTCACTTAAAAAAAAAAAATTAACAAAAAGGTTTTGTGAAAGTGTTCTATAATGAAATAAAATCTTCCTTATGAAGTAGGATTTTTTTGGTAGCAAAATTTGTCGAAGTTTTACAGTTTTAAAACTTGTAATCAGCACCCTATAGCCAGGATTATGCTGATGTGCTGTTAAACCCTCCATGTACATACACACCAGAAGTGTCCTTGTGTTCTTTAGTAACCCAAGTAATCAACACTTCTTTCCTTTATATATAAATCTCTGTACTTTTTTTTTTTTTTTAAAATATGCAAGATTTACCTAGTGTCTTACAGAAATGGTGGGTATTTTTTTGTAGAATGTGTTCTTATGGTATTCCAGTTTTATTTAGATTTACCATGTGTACACAGAAATAGAAAGTACATGCAAGGACAAATGTGATTATGTTAGCTTATCTAAACATGAGATAAATGGTGCCCTTGTGTCTGATATTGATGTATATACAAGGTATGTTAGCCAAGTATCTCTGGACTCTGCAGTATGTGTAAATCCATGGTAAATCTTGTTATCAGGCCACAGACCTAACTGGTATAAAGAATTCCACAAGCTCCTAGAAGATAGGAGTTAGAGAAACTTAGTTATGGAGGCCTGTAAACAAGTTCGAACTGATAACTTTACTACACAGTTAACTTCCGACCTTCTTGCTTCTTGATTTTGAAAATGAGTTTAATCAAGGAGTTGGCCTCTGAGAAAGAAAGCTCGTTATCTCAGGCCCTGACTGATAACTTGGCACAAAAATCAATCTTTCTATCGATTTACATTTCTAGTGTTATCTTCCAATAGTTGTACCATTCTTTATTTGATTATTGGAGAAAGTTCACGTCAAAATTGATAAATGTTAGGATGTGGTCTTATAAATTGAGTATTGATCCTAACAGGGGATTTATTTACATTGAAGTTTTATGACACAGTATGGAATTATTCAACTTTAACAGTTTAATTTTTCAGTTATATCTTGGGGAAAAAAAGAAATGCAAATAATTCAAAAAGAAATGTTATGCAGGTATCCTATCTTATGTGGACATTATGCATGCTCAGCCCAATCTTCCATATTAATGGTCACCTCCTTTTGTCAGTCATCAATTATGTTGAGCCAGATTTTTTTTCTCTTATATTCTTCAAATATTGTTAACTTCCTTCACCTGCCACCTCTCCCCTAAAATAGCCAGCATTTTCTCTGCATAAAAGTAACAGGTTGCTAGAGTTTGTACAGTGTGTGATTTAATTCTGGTGCCAGATATCTGTATCAAAAGTACGTGTAGTGATAATTCTGCTGCCAGATATTGGTATCTAAATAGTGCAAACATTTTTTGGGGAAAATCAGCATGGTACTAAGTACAATGGATACCCGAAAGATTTGCATAGTTACTGTAGGACAAGAATAGTTGGCATTCACTCGTACATGTTTTTTTTAAAAAAAACCCAAAGCAAATTCACTTGGTACTTTGTATGATTTAATTCTAGTGCCATATATTTATATCATAGTAAATGTAGTGATAATTTTACTGCCAGATATCAGTATCTAAATAGGGGTGGGGGTGGGGAATGGGAAATTCATCATGTACTAAGTACAATGGATCCCTGAAAGAATGCATAGTTACTGTGTGACAAGGAGAGTTGGCATTCACTCATACCTGTTGTTGTTTTTTTTTTCTTAACAAACTTGCTAAGTACACGATAACCTCATGTACTTTGAAAATGCATACAATAAGTAAAAAAAATTAGAAAGCTCAAAATTGTACTGTAGATTTGAATTTGTTAGCTAATTATTAGCTTGATCCCACTTGACTTCCACTCAATATTCAGTGCATATCTGTAAAACATCAAAACCAGGAAAGCATGAACTTGGTAAACCGTATATTTCGTATTGTTTGGATTTGATAACATACATAGCAATGGAAAAGAAACTGTAATTAACATTGCCACTTTCAAAATAGGGTCATAGTTCAAAATTGCACTTGTATTGGTTGATGCTAGCCTTCTCTTCAAAGGAAAATTTTTCTATTTAGGATTGATTCAATCTTAGTAACATGAAATAAGAACTCCTTCATAATTTCAGTAGATTTCAACTATGTACAGGTGAATTTACAAGTATTTGCTCACAGGCAAGACCTGTACATACATTACTGAACTCTGAATGGTATCCCAGTTCAATTATGGCCAATATTTACTTTTAGCTAATTTATATGAGACGGGGGCCAGAAAAGTTTGTAGCCCCAGCTAAAGAGTTTTTATATAGAAGTGACTTTATTGTGCCAATCCAATGATGTCAAGCAAAGTGATTTAAAACAAGAACAAATAATGAAGAAAGAACCTTTTTATCATCTCACTTTGGCATGCAAGCATTTTTAAATTATTTTTTCTGAATAGGTCCTTGCAGAAATAATACCCAGTTTGCTTTAGTTTGGTGCTTTGGCAGATGTAGCTAGCTCAGATTGTGTTTTGAACAAGTGTCCTCTTGCATATTAAATAATTGCTGTCCATAGCAAATGAAATTGAGTGACCAGTTAGGGAACTTGTTATGTGACCTGTGGGGTATTCAGTAAGGCGACTTTCGTGATGCCCACATGCATCGACTCAAAATGATTACATGTGTGAAATGTTTAAATTGGAGAAACTTAACATGCGACCCATGTTGTCTACAGTGGCCACTGTGATTATATCTCCTTAGGTAAATGTAATGGGATCTGATTGGGTCAGTTCTTTCAGCTGCATAAATCAGATAGTTGAGAGGAGTGGATTGATTGCCCTTGGCAAGTGAAGATGCATAAACATTGACTTGTTTCAAATTTTTAGTACCATTTATCTAGGAACTGTTTGAAAGAATAGTCAACACTTCATTTAATTCCTACAAGTGTTTGGTTCATGTAACAAATGGAAACTAGAATCACACAGAATCACTTTTTAAAAGATTTAGGTTGGATTTAACAGAGTTGACAGAAAATTATTTTGGGGGTGGGGGGTGGGCCTCTTCATTTAAAAAAAATAAAATAAACTGGTGAATTTTCTAAATGTAGGGGATATTTAATAAAGTTAACATGGGGACTTGCCAAAATTGTGCAAAATTTTCATGCATTAGGTCGAGTTTTGCTTTAGGTTTCAGAATTGTCTCAAGCATGTGTGATTGTATAAATTCCCCCTAGATTGAACGAGTCCCCCATAGAAATGGGTGAGCGTGTGATTTGCCTAAGTACAATGAAACCTGTAAAATGTTACATTAATATTAACAAAACTGATTATGCAAGTGCTTGACTGTTAGATCAACTGTCATAATCAAGTGCTTGCTAAGTGGCTTTTTGCAATTGAGCAGCGAGACTTGTTAATTGATGAGAAAGTTATTAAAAATGGTTTACAAGCTGCACTTGGCAAGGTTTTACAATAGCAGACATGCAGTTTTCGTCATTCTGTGGTGATGTCCCTGCTGTTACATGCAGTTCTAATGCATACCACAGTGCCATTATCATAACATAGGATCGTTGCCACTGTGCCGATAATGAAAATCAAGAACTGTAAGTTTGATATTTATTCATTAAAAGTAATTTAATACACACGTATAATGAAACATACTTTAAAGGGGTTTATTCATAGATACTGTTCTCAGGTAAAAACTCCCCCCCTAAAAAAAATTTAATTTAAATTCCACCTTAAAAAAAGGTGCTACAGGGGGAGAAAATCCTAGAGAAATCACTGTTTCAGAAATTGGTATGAATCGCATGTTATAGGTTAGAAGTGGACTGTATGTAATTTGGAGATTTGCCATAAGACCATGTTATGACATTTTTTTCATTTAGTCCGTAGAAATAGTGCTACTTGTCTCATTGTAGTTACATATTGTGCACAAGATCGATAACAGACATCTTTTAAAATTCATGAAGAAAGAAAAAAAATATCCCCATTAAGATGCAATTTTACACGTTAAATAAGCATGATGGCATAGTAGGCACCAGGTTTGTGTTGTTTTATGTTGGATTTGGGGCCTACTTTTCATCCAAGAATGCAAATTGTTTCACTTTCTCCATGTCTGACATAATTAAAGTTATTTTGTCTCCTACCAAAGTATTGTCCTTTGCTTAAGAACAAGGACATAAGTTCTTATAGGTTCTTTTTTTTTTTTAATGTGGCTTCTTTTGTCCTGATCTCTGAGTGATTCATTCTTTTCAGTAACTGCCATGACTTATCACTATTATATTCTTGGTCAATTTACTGTAATTATTGCCTAAAATTCCTAATTGATTCAATTATGGTCAACGCTTTCCCAGGGCAAATGAGAAGAGAATTGAAAGGTATTTATGATGATAATTTGAATTTTCAAGGTTGTGCTCCTTTGTGGCACACACTTTTTGGGTAGCTCTAGTTTCTGTCCAAAAGTCTTCATCTCCCAGTTCATTTTACAGGCTATCTGAAATTCTTATGGTGTTAATAATAACACTTGCTTTATTGAGCTGAACTTGTAATGACAATGACTTTGTCGGCTTGTTAACATTGTTTCTTTACTGTTTTGAGTTGGAACTAAATTGTTTAGCTATGATTACCAGTTAGGAAAAGCACTTGCAACCAATTACTGAAATGACAAGCTTTGAGTACTGGCTGGCAGTACTACTAACTTTCAAAGCCAGACATGATTGTTTGTGAACTTAATTTGAAAAGAACCATTGTAAAATTCAGGCAGGGGACAATGATTCCCAAGCCCAACTAACCTGTACAACTATAAATCATTGCTGGTCAAGTGAAATTTCATGCAAGTAGCCCAATTTTCTTCATAAATAAAGCAGCAAAATTCAGTTTTCAAGACCCTCATCCTTGTCGTCTTGTTTGACAAAATTGTCCCCTGAACTAGGTACATGTAAAAGGATAATGCTTCAATTACTGAGTTAAAGTTTTGTTAGGTATATTGATTACTTAGTAACACAGTGGTCTAGCTGCTCACCTTGCACCTCCAATATCTCAGGTTCCAACCCCTATTGGCACATGCATGGAAGGGTGGTTGTCTGTTTACGGTCAGTGATTTCTTCTAGGTAATCTGGTTCCTTCAGTCACCAGGACTACTGTATACCACTGCTTTTGTCTTGTACTACTTCAAATATGTTGATTAAACTTTGGCAATGCAAGTTCAGTCTGTTTGTGACTTTCCTTGTTTCTTTCTTGGGGTCAAGTTGGAGCCCTTGTACTGTATACATCCTTTTAGTAAATCACTTGTCAGGGTGCTTTTACATGCTTAAGGTTGATCCAACTCCTGAGACCAATCTTTGCCTCGTGTGACTGGTTTACGAACATTTGCAGATTTGTTACTCAGACTTCGTGTGGTAGCAAGTTAATGCACATTCATGTGAAACTTTCTTTTCTTTCCCTCAGGCATAGATTTATGTATTTTGTTCTACCTTAGATGTTAATCGGGAACCAGTAAATGACGAGTCTAGCTTTTAGTTTGTGCTCTTCTTGTAATCATGTTCTGCAAACAGTAATTAATTTGAAATGAATACCACCTTTCATGCAGACAATGATGTCTGTGTAATACTGAATGCCTCAGCTAGTTGTTTCATGTAGTTGATAAAGTGTGTGTGTTCGCTGGTTATGCTGAATTTGTGTCTGCTGCATTATCAGGGATATCATCCTCAGTGCCATCATCTTGTAATGACACTGGCAGGTTATGTTCAGTATTCAGATTTGTGTTGCCTTCCAGCAGTTGGAGGATACATCATCATTAGTACAGGGCAGGAAAAATCCATTGTCCAGCTGTCCTGGAACAAGTAAAACATTTTGCTGGGCAAGTATAATTTTATGTTGTACAGAATTTTATATAAAATATGAAGGCAAAATCTGGATTTCTGAGCATCTTAAAATTTATATTGATTGTTTACATGAATGAAACACGTGTTGTAAAACTGCTGCCAATTCGTAACCTTAACTTATAAATATTTAATATTTAAACAAAGAAAAGTAAAGTCATTTCTGATTGGTTCGGTATCGTCAGATTCTTGGAAAAACCCCGTTTGTGACCAATTGGAGAGGTTTTTACTACCGACCCATTCACCGCGACTATAGGCAGGATCGGCCATTGAATGCAGTAAACAAACCACAAGTATAGGTGGTATCGGCCATTGAATGCAGAAAACAGATCATGAGTATAGGCGGGATCGGGGCTGAATGAGTTGAGAAGATAATTAAGACATGTAGTTATCATATGATTAATCTGGCATAATAGATGTTTTGCTTTGGATATTGGAAATCATTAAACATTTTATTATGAGAAAATAATAAAGAGGATAAATATCATGATCACTGAAATGTGGAATAAACATCATTTAATAATTTTAAATCAAAATTAACATTAAGAGGAAGAATATCTTAGAAACAGTGGTAGTGGGAATATATGTCTCTGAAATCATGAACATATTTGACTGATATAATAGCCACTGAAATGCATTCAGTTTGTAACTATCACTATTTTTGCTAATTTATCACACCATTGAAAGAATGCAAAAAAGCACATAATAGGATGTCTTCAAACAAGTATTAAATTAAATCTAAAATATTGTGCAAAAAAATTATATCACAGTTAACAGGTTTGCATAGATAGGTAAAAAATATTGGAAATTCTGTGAAGTACAGTTTGAATAAATAGGACCTACCGGTAATAACGATAATTGTATCTTGAAATAATCACCAACAATAACTTGATAAAATGTAGCCAAAGTAATGAGTGGATAAATTATTTTATTTGCCTCAAACTATTTAAATGGTTACATTGTTATAATGTGCCCTTTAGCATCTGTGACAAATCATTACTTTAATTTTTCCCCTTTCACTAAAATTTAGATTTACTGACCAGATTATGTTATGCCTGCTGACAAAATTATCTGTCTTGATTGCACAAACAAGTCGGGTGTCTTTTTCAGTTCTCAAGCTTTCCTAATTAGGATTGTATAAAATTACTTGTATGTATTATACTCTGTATTATATATTTTATTATATTGTATGTATTGTATTCTGTAAATCTAAAACCAGATGTTTTTGTTGAGCAAAATCGTGAAACGGAAACTTAAATGATAATGTGTTGTATATACCTCACTATATTTGTATATCCATGTAGATCATTGTTTTTGTTTAGTGAGTTATTCCGAGACCAATATGAAATTAATTTATCCCTTTATCTGTATCCTTTATTAATGAAAAAGTATGATGTTGGCTTAGTTTTATCCTTCTCTGAATTTTCTATGCCGAGAAAGGTTGTCGAAATTTCAAAATCCCCACCATTCCACCTCTCATTATCAATGCAGAAACAACTTGAAACAAGTTCTTGGGAGCAAAAATGAAATTGATTAAAAACAAAGATTCTAGTAGATCTTTGATAACCCAGGGTTGGGGGTTGGGGTGGGAGTTGAGCATGAAATCTGTATTGATGTGCATTATTTAGTATAATTAATGATTTGAATGGTTTTGGAAGTGTGAAGTGCTTGATTCACTCACTGAGGAACTTGCTATTGTGCATCAACTTTCTTGTGAAATTCAACAAATCATGAACTGTAGTGATTTAAAAATGATATGCAACATTAAACAATGATTTAAAAGTATTGAAAAACATTTCTTTAAGGGCAAATCCTAAATTTTACTGTGATAAACATGCACTATCGACTATAGGGTTTGAGCAGAATTTGTCACGCCATGGGATTGATAGTTTTTCCTTGTTTATAAAAATAGACGAATATTTGTGGACTTGTTTGTATATTTTTTGTGCTAGTATTACAATTAGTGAGTAAATGTTTCTTAAATATTGAAAATCCATATTTTTTAGAATTTGGTGATTTTTGGTCACATCTTTTTGCTGAAATGACATATGAATTTAAGTGAACACATAATAGCATTGACTTTTTTTTTGCATATAGCCTCATTCCAAAGTTTTAAGTTGGATCTAATATTCCTCTTTTTTGGTGAAACCTTGATAACAATAAACTGGATTAGTTCAAGGAATGGCATATTCCCGCATAGGTTATCAAAAATCTTTAACTGTACTATTCAAAATTTCAAATAATTTCACGTTGCAACCATGAGATGCAGAGCACGTTTACAAATGGCAGATACACTGTTACATACAACGGATGAGTGTAGATTGAACTGCCTAGTTGCTTTAACCCTGTGAATAAACTAACGATTTGCTTCATATTTATTTTCTAGATTCATTCTCTCAACTGTACAAGTGATAGTTATGGGTACAAAGACTTTATTTTGGTAGTAATGGGTATCCTAATTGGATTTGTCATGAAAAGCATCAGAAGACGTCATTATGCAGTAATGGTGTTGGTGTCAGAAGGTGTCATTATGCAGTAAAGGGTTAACCTAATCAGCAATATCTTCAATGATGTTGGTTGGTTGATTTTTTATGGCACTTTCAACACTATATTGGTTTTATTATGCCAAGGCCATGGGAGGTAAATGCAGTCCCCAATGACATACCCATGACCCTTCGATTAAAAGTCTGACACTCTTGCAACTGAGCTGTGGCTCCCTCTCTTTAATGAGCCTAAAACACATTTGAACAGCAAGGTTCAGTACAAAATTCTTAAGTAATATTTGTTAATTTGACAGTGAGATTAATCAGATGAATTTCAATGTTAGGGCCTTCTTCAGATAAACAAGTAGAGACTGTAATACACATGATAGTGGTTCTTAATGACCAGGATTAATTACACAGGATAGATGCAGCATTGGGATAGATTGCCTTGTCTTTGATTGATATTTTATATTGCTGATGTGGCCATGATGATGTGTCCTTGTTACATGTCAGCTGTGTCCTATGATGGGGATAGATAAAATCTCCCATGATGCTACAGTGGCTGCTGCTGCTGATAATGGCTGTTTCAACCAGTGAAGACAGCCAATCTGTCCTAATTGATAGATTCATCTTTACCATGTGTTACATACAGTAATAGCCCTTAAACAAAACAGAAGAATTGTGCAGTCGTCAGTAAGAAACAAATCTTGGTATGATTTACAGGAAGAGATTTTATATAAATAATAGAGCCTTGATCATTAGTGGAATCCAGATGGTTTCACACAGTTGAAAATTGATGATTTTTATGTATGTAAAATCAAATGTTGGGAGATAGGAGGCAAAATATTTGAAATTTAAGTGCAGTTAATATTTTTGCCCCACATTCTTTCTTTTAATGATTATATCATCAAAATCTTTGCAATACAGGAACTGAAACATTTCTGCATTTAACTGGTTTGCACATGATTGTGTTGTTTTTTTTTGTGTGAATCTGTGCAGTAGTCAAACCTGTCTACCTGTCTACAGTGGCCACCCATGGGAAAAGGCCAAAGTGGCCTTGCAGACAGGTGACCTCTCTGAAGGCAGGTTCAGCTCTCATGTTTGGTTCATGACAAATACATGTACTATGCACCAAATAGTATTAACATTATTATTGTTAGTAGTAGTATGCTATCAAGATACATGTATATGTATTTAGTTTAGCATTTTAGCAAAAAGAAAAATAACAAAATAATGAAATAAAAAGTTCCACATAAATCATTACTGACTCTTAAAAATGTTGCTGATCTTTGTTGTGCATATCTCCATCCCCATTTCAGTTGCAATGTCTGAAACTTAATCACTGATTTCAGCATGTTTGAATGTCCATGATGAATTGCAAACCCGATCAGTTTCTGTATGCATTCCTGTACAACTGTGTACATGCACTAGTTTATACAACTCTCTCTCGCACACACACACACACACACACACACACTTGCATGTGCAGACACTTTAATCTCATCAGTAGAAATGGCGTCTCAATAAAATTACTAATTGACAGATTACCTGTGATTGTCAAACACAGGACTGACTTTTTGTTAGGCCAGCTGGTATAATTAGGCATGAAAACAGGTGTTACCACTTCAAACAATTCATGGATTAAGCAGTTGCTCAAACTTGCTGAGATCAAAAGACAGTCGGCTTTTGTGAGAGACATTTGATGATTAGGGAATGAAAAGAAGCTTCCTGTGGCTATTGTTAGTTGCATAGAAGCTGTTAGGGATATTACAAGTGTAGTGTACATGTGGGTTGTAGCATCCTGGAATGATTTCCAGCATTGTTCATTAATCTTATCATTTGGTGTGATTGTACATAATCTCTTACACTAGATTAAGGTTGTTCTCAAAATCAGCCATAAAATCTCGCTTACACTTAATAATCCCTTGGATCTGAGTTCACCCAACTTACATTTCCGCTGCAACTACACAACTACTTTTTCCACTATCCAGCAAAGGAATTGCTTTGATTCTCACATGTAAGGACAAACACTGCCTTTTGAAGCCGACATGTTGAGTTTGACTGACAGCATGACTGGAGTACAGTAAGTACAATCGCGATATGAAATGCTTAAACATTATTTCACTGCTCATACGCTCCAGTGATCGCTTAAGGCAGGTGAAACTATTGTTTGGTTAGGAAACACCTGGCCACTGACCGCTGAAAGCAAGTGACTGTTAAATACAGGGCATTTATGTAGGAAACTTGCAGGGGAGGGGGTTAGAATGACCATTGTGACCAGCTTACTGCTGAACACAGGTGACCGTTAGGACCGGTTTGGCTGTAAATTTTTAATGAGCACTGTACAAAGTTAACACTAAAGCAACATATTACATGCAGCTTAATGAATTTTGTACAGAACTCGGAGTAAGTAATGATTGTGCAGCACCTGGTTCTGTGTAGTAACTGTTGCAAACACTGTATTAGACCATGATTATTTTGTTTTATGACAGAGAAATTTACTAAAGGTACATGTATTTGTTACATTCCTTTGTATTCTGTAATAAACAGTGGTGTGGACATTGGTTTTATTTTTTTTACTGCAGAGATATTGCAGTATACATGTAGTTTACATTAGCTTTTCCACCACCTTTTACATCTCATTGTTTATTCCCATTTAATAGATGTAAACTTGCTTTTCCCAATTGCCCTTAAGTTGAAACTTTACATCTACAAGGGTCACCCAGATTGTTGAGCCATCCTAACTCTTTGCATCACAGATATGTTTGGTCATCCCTCCCTTATTGGCTGTATTCATCATTAAACTACAGGCCAAAAAACAAATGTTTACACACAAAATTTGTCCAGTTTAATTTATAAGATTATTTACCAACATTCTGTGCAAAACTTGACAAATCAAGCTGCATGTGCATTTAGGGATTTTTTATTTTGTGGTTGGTTTTAATGGCACTTCTTAACACATAATTGGCTATATAATGATGAGGAAATGGGAGCTAAGTGCCTTTCCCAAATACACACTGAGGCAGCTGACCAGGGCTTTATGAGTATGACTATCTACCAACTGAGCTACAGCGGCTCCCCATTGTTTAGTGAAATGAGTGCCAAGTGTGTCCATTGTTTCTTGCAGCATATGACTGAAGACACTGGCTGAGAGGTGCTGCACCATAGTATTTGCTGTGCCAGACTTGCGATGAGATGGGTACAGGTTCTAATCCTGTCATCAAGTCAGCCCAAGTTGGCTGCAGAGGTGTGTCACTGGACAGGGCACTTGACTCTTAAGTACTTCAGCACAATATAACCTTCATGTGTTGATGTGCCCAAAAAAGACCAAACAAAAAATCAAGATGTTGGTTATGTACTCTTATTTCTTTAGCAGAAACCCATTTGTCTTGTGCATATTTTGTGACTGGCCCATAGCAACTGAAAATCCTTGGAGGATCATATATTGACAATATATAGATCTGCTGGGGAAAAGCAATCTTTCGATGAATTATGTGAGATTATTGGTTATTGATTAATGACAGGTTGCTGCTGTTAACTGTAGTGATGCTGTTGGAAGGATTCTGCTTTGTGTTGAGACCTCTTCATAACAAACTTGCATGAAACAAGGTTTAGTTCTAAATATGTTCATAAAGGTCCGAAATTGTTGTGATTTGGGTTTTGTTCTCTAATGAAACATGTTCATAACACTTGGTGGAAACAACATTCAGTTTGGAGAGCATCAGACTCATAATCCAAGGATTTGTGGGTTTGATACCTGTTCAGGCCAGCCAGGGTATAGCTACCTCATCGTGTCCTTTGGAAAGGCACTTGGTTCCTGTTTCCTTCGCATGATATAGACAATGTGCTCAAAGAAGCATTAAAAAGCAACCAACAACAACAACAAATTAAGTTGAAGTGTATCAAAATATAAAAAGAAGGACTCTACTGTTATATATGTGTAGCTATTCTGACAATTATATCAGAGCTAGATCTATGCATGAAGATAGGTATATGATTCCTTGACAGAAAGAAATCAAATTTCAGACCTAGGAAAAAGCACTTTTGTACCTCCATGCATTTGCCTTTTTTTTTGTGTGGATACAAATGGACTCCCTGAGGTATATCAGTCACTGATGGTATAATTACAGGGCACATATTCTTTTGCTTATTCTTTTAAAATTGAAATGATTCAAAAGGAGCGACAATCAATTTTGTCCTCTGGTGTCATATTGAATACCAAAGAGAATAATGATAAAGTTCAAAGGAAACTTTTCTTGTTTTTGTATCCTTTGGAACTTGTAATGTTAGAGAATAGAGCCTGCTGTTTTCGTGGGAACTTGACAGAGAGTAAACATTGGTGCCTAAAGAACATTGTGTTCAAGCTTCAGAATTCTGTATTTGCTCTCATGCATATTGATCATAGGACGAGTCAGCCTTTGTCTCAGATTGATCGGGATGGCAGGAGAGAATATTTACTCATCCAAGTTGGGAGGCAGTAATGAAAAGCCTTTGTACCAAATGTTTAAGTTTTCATCTTGACTCTGGGAATATATGCGAAAAAATCAACACAGTTTTTGTGGGTAGATAAATAGAAGTTGGTACCTTCCATGGAGAATGTATTTGGTTTTCTTATTACATGCTTTAACCAGTCCTAACTTGGGCATGATATCATTTTAACTCTTTTCATACTGAAGCCCAATCAGACGAGCGGTTGTGTAGAACTGGAAATTTTTTCATTCATTGGTGTAGCAGCATGAGAGAATGCAGTGATGTTGGTCAATCTGGCGTTACAGGAAAATTTTTTCAAATAATTTTTCAATGTTGCATATCATTTTAAAAAGTATAAAATTCTCTTTACTGTCATACTTTTTCAGAAAATTTTCAGATGTAAAAACTTCAGTTGAAAGTAAAGTTATGTAAATAAAAATCGTGCTTTACAATTTTTTTTATAACTTATTTTCAATGCAATTTTCCTATATGCAATATTCATTTTACCTCCTATATGTAAGTGTATGAAATGTGGGGAATTTTACACCATTTAAGAAGGTGACAAAATAATAAAAATCCATCAAGAATGTCAAAAGTTATTAGAATTTTATTAAATTTACTCATATGAGAATTGGAGAGTGAACAGAATGATCCTTACTGGTAAGTCGACAAAGCTTTTCATTTTTGTTGTTTTTTAATCCACAATAAATTCTAATGTAATAATATCAGAGTTCAGTTGGGTTTATTTTGGTCCATTTCCAGGAATGCAGTAAAATGTCATAATAATATGCACACACCCAACATCGGTATATTTGTGAACTTTATGAGAAGTGAAGTTCTCAGAATGTCCAGTTAGCTATAAAAGCATCCATGTCTTCATCGTCAGTATCAGAGTCAAAAATGCCAATTAACTAGGTATTATCTGCTCATTTTATTTGTTGTAAACAAGATTATGATCCCCACTGCCTAAAATATCAATTTCCCCCCACAAATTTGTGTATATTTTCATCAAAATCGGCATCCACATCACTGCCACTTCAGTACTGACCGCCATTTTGAATTGCACCCATTAAAATTCAGTTTTGAAATCAAATTTTCTACTAACCAGTTATCATCATCTCTGTTCATTTTGTTGAAGTCAAGCTTACGATCTGCACTGCCCAAAACATCAATTGTTCGCACAAAATTGTCTATATTTTAAATCAACATCCACATAACTGCTGTAACCTGCTGTTTCAACACCGTCAGCCATGTTGATCTCCACACGTTAAAACTCTTGTTTGAAATCAATTTTTCAAATAACCAGTTACCATCAGCTCTGTTCATTTTAAAGAAGTAAAGATAATGATCCCCACGGCAATAAATGTCAATTTTCCACTCGAAAATTGTCTTTACTTTCAACTAATTCAGTAAGCACATAACTGTCTTCACTTCCCTCTTCAGTATATGACTGCCATTTTTTATCTCCGCACATTAAAACTCCAGTTTGAAATAGAATTTTTAACTCATTCTTCCCCGATCCCGCCTATACGTGTGATCTGTTTTCTGCATTCAATGACCGATCCCGCCTATACTCGTGGTTTGCTTACTGCATTCAATGGCTGATCCTGCCGATAGTCTTGGTGAAAGGCTTCCATAGTAATAACGTCTCCGATTGGTCACAAATTGTGTTTTTCCAAGAATTGGATGATATTGAACCAATCAGAAATGACTTTACTTTTCTTTGTTTAAATATTAAATATTCATAAGCTAAGGTTACGAATTGGCAGCGGTTTTACTACGTGTTTCATTCATGAAAAATAGTAAACAATGGTGGATTTCTGAGCAATATTTGATGATTATGAGAATGAAAATGAAGAGTTTCTTGGATTTGATCTTGAAAATATTGAAGAAGCAGAGGAAAGATATGTTAGACAGTTAGTTGCATATTTTACAAGATTTAGACTTGGACATAGAAGTAATCCGAGATTGAATCACAGGAAGAAGAGGATAATGAGCGATGATGATGCACATAATTTTGTAAATAGTGCATAAATAACTTGTGAAAGACTTGGACAAATAACACAAAAAATATATGACTAGATACATTTATTTTGAACAATTGGTTAAAGTTTCATGGATTTTTATGGGATATAAGCAGAGAAATTAAGGTAAGAATGAATGCATGTGCATGATTTTTACAAAATTTTCTAAGTAGCTAAAAACTGTTTAGGGCACATGCAGTTAGACACAGCTTAGTGCTGCTGGGGCATAACAGCAGTGATACGGACAACAGTGTTTGGGCTGAACAAGTTAAACTTATTCTGTTAATGCATTTGTGTACCTTCTACCTTTATTTCCTTCTTTTCAAAAGAGTGCACGTAAAGTGATGATATATACATGTATTACAGTTAAAAATGCAATTCCGCGATGTGGTTGACGGAATGTAGTGAACATATGACTGGAGTCTTATCCTGCTGGCAAAGGTAGAGTATGACTGGAGTCGTATCCCGCTGGAAAAGAGTTAATGTTTATTATTTATTAGAAGAAGTTGGTGGGTTAGCACATGATATAAATTTTCCAAAGTTGTTATTAAATTTTATTGGGAGGGCCAGTTGATATTTTACATGGTCAGTTGATTTCCATGTGATCTGGCCTTGCTGACCAATGAAAAATCTGTCAAGTTGACCGCTACATGTAACATCAAAAAGAAACAGAATCTTTTACAACAATTCTGTAAATTTGAATCCATAGCGAGCTGAAAAAGAGAAAAATTGGCGTAACTCTTAAATCCATTGCTAATGGCAATTTTTTGGGAATTGCACTTCATTTGTTTGAAAAACGAGTTGTTTCATTACATAGGGCATTATCTTAGCATTGGCCTGCTCCAGTGTTTAACATTGCTGGTTGGGGATCAATATATACAAAGGTTTAATTGATTGAACACGTGTAAAGTTTTGTTAATATCTTGCTTAGTGCACCATCTGGGTATCACAATCTAAGCACAGCTTGTAGGATATTATGGATTTTCCTATCGACATTGATGTAGTACATAATCATCTGCCATCACATTGCATTAACAATACAATTTTATAGCATTTAATACAAATGCAGCATTTAAACAAAGACAGTTCTCAAGTTTTTTTCAATTATTTTTTTAAAAAGATGTTCTTGCACTCAACTCAAACTTCTTGAAGTCTCACCGTTAGCTAATTACTGATAGCTAATTACATAAATTAGAATTGTAGTTGGGTTGATATTGGTCGTAATGGCACTTTTAACACATTATTGGCTGTATCATGCCAAGGAAATTGGATCCAAGTGCCTTTATGAATGACATCCCGAGGCAGCTGACATGGGTGGCCATAGACAGGTATTAAACGGTGAACTCTGGATTACGAGTTTGACGTTCTACAAACTGAACTACTGTGACTTTTGAGTTGAGTCAGAGTTTCAGCATGAGAATGGTGATATAGCCCATGGTCACTATAACACCTCATCCAACCAAACAGCCCCAATAACCTGCAATGATTGAGATTATTCCTCTTGTCCTAGTCCACTTTTAGCTAATAATACTCGCACTCTTGATTGTCTTTATCTTCTTTCGTATTTGCAGTTTCTAAATTATTGATCTCACTCAAACAATTTTTTTTTTTTTTTTTTTTTTTTTTTTTTTTTTTTTTTTTTTTTTTTTTTAAAGATTCTAATAAATCCAGGACAGATGCATGAAGCTCAGAATTTGGTTTTGCTTTCCATAACCACTTACTCTTTCAACACATGGCATAGAGCTTACCTTACACCCTGATTAACTCCCCACTCTCATTGTAAACATACAGTACACAGGGGTCTATTCCTGGACACACAATTGCAGGATTCACGCTAAGTAATATAAAGTTGCTTAAAAAAATCCACCGAATGTGCAGGAGTTCCATCATGTTTGCAAGCCCTCCCTTCATTTCTTCATTAAATCTCTCTCATATGGAGAACATTTCCTGTTTTCCTGTGTTGTGGGAAATTCCAAATTCCTCTTCCCTCCCCTCCCCCCCCCCCCACCCCCCCCCCCCCCCCCCCCCCTTAAATTTGCAGTTCTATACAACAATATAGCTGGGTGGATGTGCTGTTTAGATTTTCTTGTAATTTTGCTTTCTGCAGCACAAATTTTACGCTTTTTTCGTGACCGATTTGGGATGGTTTGCAGTCTTTAAAGGATAAAAATATATAGCCATGTCACATCTTGTTTTTACTATTTTTTTTGTGCAAGAACAATTAATCCATAAAAGTACTATAGAGACATAGACACATGTGTCTAATAGTGGAATGAAGGGCAGATATATAAAAAAAATACATTGAATCTGATTAACCAACATAACTGAGATCTGATGGACAACAACGTTATGATCTGTTGACCTTTTGATACACCAATCAAATTATAGCTTTTATATTTATGAAAGTGAAAAATATTATTCAGAACATGACTTTTCAAATGATAACTCTTCCTAACATGAAATGCAGTGCTTTATCTGATAGGTGACTAAAAATAAGTGGACTCGGAATTACAGAGGTCACCAGAACATGAACCTTTATTGGTACCTGTAAGATGTACTAATTATAAGTAGATCTTGATTTTAATCAGATTGATAATACAGCTGGATCTTTTCTTGTAGAGATGAAACTTGATGCTTTGGCCCACTATTTGGTAACATATTAATTGTTTTTCAGTTTCATGAATACAGATAAAGTGTTGACAATCTCGAGAAGAACAAATTTTAGAGGTGAAATTTGACTTGTGACATGTTCATTGATCTCCACATGTTTGATAAGATCTCAGATTTCTCAGTTGTTATTACATGGTAGGAAGCAGTTGGAAGATATTGATAATAATGACATACATCAGTCTGGTGCACTTTAACATGAAATCTTTAGCCAATGACAGTTTTATCTAATAATGTTCACACACACACACACACACACACACAGGGCTCAGGAAAAAAAATTCCAAGCACTCGTTTTTGGAACAAGTGAGTTGCAACAGTTTCTCGTCCCTGTCCTCATTGGACTCAACACTGTTCACTTCTCCACTACACTGCTTACACTTTTACTAAAGAACTGCAGGTACCCGATTCATGCTTGAAACTAAAATGGGTCAAAACCATGAACATATTGTGTTCCAATACATGATGACTTAAATATATGAGACAAGATATCTAACCTGAACAATTGAAGTTGCACACATAGCCCTTGATTTGTCAATGATATTCACATTTATAGCAACACCTTTCAGTAGTATATATGTCATTTTAATTTCAAGAAATTGTCCTTTTCATTAAGCTATTGCACATCTTTTAGAGTTAGATGTGGGAGAAGTTAAGAGACAGAATATCCAAATTTTATGATTTTCGTCAGGTCAGACAGTGTTACGCTTGCCCCAGATCACTGGTATTTTCAAGACTGTGCAGCTTTATTAATACATGGTCAAGCCAAAGAAAATACACCAGCAGATATTTATATAAGTATGTAATAACCTTTTACAAGAAAAATGTTATTAACTTGAATTTGAAAGAAAAATTCCATACGTCTCAAATAATCCATTTTAGTTGAACTTCCTTTCTAAAGAGCTACTCAAGGGTGCCATAAAAGGAAAGACTGCTGATTGGCCAAAAGAATTGGAACATTTCTAGATCATGACCCTAATTAAATTTTGACCAATCGGTTGCCGTCTCGACATTATGTGCTTTATAAATAGATTACAATTGCATTGTGTGAAAGTTGGTGGAAATCGGCAAAGAGACAAAATAATTATTCCAAATACAAGTTGGCAACATTTTTCATGTGAAAAGTAATTACATACTTATAGAACTGACTGCTGGTGTCTTCTTTTTGGCGTGACAATGTATCAATAAAGCTTCAGTCTTGCAAATATTGGTGACATGGGGCAAGTGTAACATTCTCTGACCAGATGAAAAATCACAAAATTGTGACATTCTCTGCCATTTAACTTCTCAAAAATGTGACTCGTAAAGATGTGTGATAGCTTGTTGAAAGGGAAACTTTCTCCACATCCAAATAATGCCAAAATTACTGAAAAGTGTCACTGTAAATGCAAATACCACTGAGAAATCAAGGGCCAAGTATGAAACTGTAACAATATGCTCATGATTTTTACCCATTTTAGCATCAAGCTTACATCAGGTACCTGCATAAAAAAACTAAGTTGGCTTCCTTGCAACATGTTATAGACTAATAAAAAGCAGGTAGATTAGATAAAAGTAATCTATAATTAACGCATTTTAAATGTTAAGTGGTTTTGAATTTAAGACTCATGTTAAGGATGTAAAATGAACTCGGATTTACTCTTGAGATGCAGATATGCATCTACTCGGCCCAGGGATGAGTACATAGTAAAGTTTTACTATGTCCGGTCAATTTTTACCCGGTCAGAATGAGTGGTTTTCCTGAGCCCTGATATCTGTCTGTGCCAAAATATAAGTGTGTGTGTGTGTGTGTGTGTTGGCATAAATGTGATTGGTTTGATTTTGTATGGACACATTTATAAGCAGCTTCTTCTCTGGGAGACCCATAAATAAACTTTGATAAGTAATTTAATCTCTTCTTGATTTTACCTTCATGACAAAATAAATATATTCCTGGTTCCAGTGGAAAGGGAAATTAATTCAGAAATAGGCTCCAGGGATGGAAATTACAATATTGGCAAATTTGACAAACACTTCAAATCCCTGTGGTTTAAGCAGTGTTCACATCCTGTTATTGCAGAATTGCCTATAAAGTAGGACCAGAGATAATTTTATTTTGAGGTACCAGGCAGGGATTAGATTGAGGTAGACAAAGTCATTTACCAGTGTTCTCATTAGCAGCCAGCTTAAAAACTGACCTTTTTAAATTGTACCTTTCTTAAGCAGTAACCTCTGGGAAGTGACAAAAGTGCAGTCTGAAGACAGGTGATCACTTGATGGAAGTTTATTTCTTCACTATTTTTATAGTGCTGTTCTGATTTGTCAATTTGGTTGAGCATTCGACAGTTTTGGTGAAAGACAGATGAATGTCTTTTGACTTATGTGATTGATTTTGGAAAAAATTCAGTTGTTTGCCATATCTGCTGTTTCAGACTTCAAGCTGTTTAAAGAATAGTCCCGGTTTTGCTAAAGACATGATATATTGTCAAAAACATGATTGACTATTATTTGATCATAGTCAACTAATGATTGAGCATTGAATTTTATCTGATTCCCAGGGATATATTTTGGTGTATGGGATCTTGAATAAATGGTTAAGACAGGTGATTGCATAATACAGGTGAACTTTAAGGCAGTGTTAACTGTTGTGCTTTAAAATTATGAAACAAGCAGGAACTATGATAAGAGGGAGACTTGAAAAGTCATATTCACAAATCTAACCATGAAGCAATTTGCATGAAATTACAATCAGAGACTAAATGCATCTGCTGCAATAATCATATTTTGCTGCATAACATTAATTTAAAAATATTGTATTGATGATTTTTGTTGGATAGAATGTTTCATTCAACACATTTATTTTCTTTGAACGTACTTACCATACTATAGAACTTTAAAAACTCCATCTTGTGAGCTCAAATTTTTGTGTTCATTAATAAAATCTTAATTTTGGGACTGAACAAGTTAATTGAGTAGTGCAAAGTTTCGGTCTTTCGATGTTCGAGTTTAAGAGTATTACAGTATTTTGTGGTTCATAAACAAAAACAAAAATTACCATATATACTTGTATATTAAGTCGGATCCAACTGAAAATTGCATAGACCCAGATCTGCCATCACATAATGTGCCGGCTTTTCTGGGTTTATGCAGTTTGTTATGAGTAATCATTAAGCAAATAACATAGACCTTGATTTGCTTGTGCATTATGCACTGGCAGATCAGGGTATATGTTTGTATGTGGACCTGACTTGTACACGAGTACTACACCTGCAAGACAAATCATAGCTGACTTAAATGTATATGATAGATGTTATAAAGGCTGGGGTAAGTCTTTTACATATCCTGAAGTCTTGGTCTGTTAACTGGTCTCAAGGTATTGCATCATTATATAGGATAATTTTGTCCAGTTATTTCAAATACCAATAAATGATGTAGATGTAGAATGAACAGAAAGAGAGTACATACATGAAATAGATATAGAATGAACAGAAAGAGAGTACATACATGAAATAGATATAGAATGAACAGAGAGAGTACATACATGAAATAGATATAGAATGAACAGAGAGAGTACATACATGAAATAGATATAGAATGAACAGAAAGGGTACATACTTCAAGTTGATATAGAATGAACAGAGAGAATACATACATGAAGTAGACATAGAATGAACAGAGAGAGTACATACATAAAGTAGACATAGAATGTACAGAAAGAGTACATACATGAAGTAGACAGAATGAACCGAGAGTACATACATGAAGTAGACATAGAATGAACAGAAAGAGAGTACAGACATTTCTTTGTTTTTACTGTTTCCCAGTAACACTATTAATTTCGGTGTCTAGTAAAGCCAAAGGGTTCAAGATAAGAGTCGAAAGGGGAGAAAGAGCCTAGCTAGGGTTTATCATTTGGCAAATATTGATCATTGTTAAATCATTAATTCACTGGGATATGTGGTTATCATGCTTCATGACACATGCACTCATTTTTCTCCTAGAGGTTTTGTGAGTTGTAATGACTCTAAAAAGTTACTCCAGGGTCCTTTGTTGAACTTGGGATTGTCCTAAGAAACCTTTGGGGCCTGTAGGAACCATTCCCAAGAAACATTTACAAAAAGCATGCAAACTTAAAAATAGTAGGACTTCATATAGTCATGCAGTGTAGATTCCCAAATACACCCTCTCTCCTCCCCATTACTTATAAGGTTACAAGATCCAATGAACAAAGATTGTTTTTGTTAAAACATTCCCTCATCAGAGGAATATCCATGAATTTTGATTCTTGCAAATTGTTTCACAAAGACACGAATATTGATACACGTGAAGATAAGGCAAAAAAAAAAAAAAATGTATTTCCTATTGCACTGGTTTTAAAATTAGGGTAGGCAGGTAGTTGTTTTTTTTATGCATTATATATAAATCAAATAATATTTCAAGCACTTCAAAGTACTGGGCAAAACTGGCTCAATTAGATGCTCAAATCAATTTCGACTGATTTTTTTTTAATTAAAAAAAAATTTTTTTTTTTTGGTGGGGGTGGGGAAAACGTGCTAGGGTCGGCAATGCAAAACACGGACGGTCAGCCGACCGGAAACACATATTTTTTATTTGGCCTAAAAGTATTCCCATTTTACTTCAAGCAAAGGTCATGTTTTAACATTTTAACTGAACCATATGTTGTAATAATATTTTCTTCTGTTCCAGATGATCACAAAAACAAAGAAGATATTTGTTGGTGGATTATCAGCAGCAACAACAGTAGAAGATGTCAAAAAGTATTTTGGACAGTTTGGAAAAGTGAGTAGTATATTCACTACATAAGCGCATGCCTTGTATTTATTTCATATGACTGTATATAAATACAGACCATTATTAGAGCCCTGCTTAATGAAGTTGGCAGAGCCCTATAGTAATCATGTCTGTCCATCTGTCTGGTTGTCCATTTATCTGTATGTCTGTTCATAAACAATTTGGTTTCAGCAAGATAACTTTATTGGGAATCATTGGAGTTGATCCTAATTTGGTATGCAGCTTTATATTGGTGTGACCTTGAAAGATTTCCAGCCTTCTTTGTCATATAGAAGAGTTATGGCCCCAGATAGCCCATCCTCTTTACTGCATAACTTGCCAAGGTTCATTGGATTTCATCAAAATTTGGCATTGAAAAGACCTTGATTGGATTCATTTTCCAGCATTCCACAACAGCATTTACAAGAGTGATGCCCCCTTGATTGCCCATCCTTCTGTCTTTGGTTTACTTTACAAAGGATTGTTTGATTCCAACCAAAGTTGGTATGTGGCCTTGTATTGATGAGACTTAGAATGATTTTGAATTCCAGTATATCACTGACAAGGGTTATGCCCCATGATGGTTCACCCATATGTCTTGGATTTCTGCAGCACATCTTTACCAAGGAGTGTCAGATTACAACCAGATTTGGTGTGCAGTTTTATATTTATGAGATTTCGATCAAGTTCACTTCCAGTGTTCCATATTATCATTTGGCCTCTGATTTCACATCCTCCTATCTTGGGTTTGCAACTTTTCTAAATAATGTTGCGTTACAAACCAAATTTATTACACACCTTGATATTTATAAGACCCTGAACGAATTGCATTTCCAGCATTCCACTTCATCATTTAGAGGAGTTAAGGCCCCTGATTGTCCAGTCTCTTAACTTTGGTTTACCAACATATGTTCTTCTGTTTAAGGCCGTGTTGAGCAAATTGTAGTAAGTGTGACCACCTGCAAATGTACCCATCACTAATAGCTCTAGTGTTGACTCTTTTGACATCCAATGTATGGTAACTCTTGTATATGCTCACCACAGGTTGTAACCAGTCAGCAAAATATATGGTTTAGAATCAATGCTAAAATAAGAAAACAGATCTCTCTTTGACCAATGATGTATATTTTAGATTTATAGGAACATCAACATAATTTTGGCTGTGTAGGGCTGAATAAGCTCAGTAGCAAATTTGGTGAGGTAAAGATCATGCCAAAATTCCCAGGTACTTGTACCGTCTAACCTAAAGTAAATATGCACATTGAAACAAATTATCAAACTAAAAGATGGTGCTAAAACTTCCCCAAAAAAGGGCAAAGAAAACAAGAAGGCAGAATAGGGTGAAATTCTTAAAATTCAAAGTCGTCATTTTTTAAATGTAAATCACATTTGTTCAAAAAGTCTAAGACCTCACTTGGAACATCATCAAAGGACACATGTCATGGCAAACAGGTTGCCTCCATTAGTCACCTCTTACAACATGCAAGAGGGTACATCAGGCATATTCTGCATTCTTGAGCCTGGAATGGTACAGTCGATGTTTATGAGGTGCTGTGGTTCATGTATCTGTATTTACGCAAAGCATGAAAGTTGACTGGATTATCAATAAGTGGCCTGAATATCAGGCAGCAGTTAAGCTTAGACTTTGCATTGTTATAATCGTGGATTTGATCATTTTAATATTCGCACAGGGAGTTTTAAGATGATGTCACACCATACTGTTCATTCCTGTGCCTGGCTGTTTTTTCCAGCATCTAGCTGATTTTTATAGCCTACTGGTCTTTTTCTCTAACGTGTCTTTTTTTTCCCCCAGCTGCAAAATGCCCCTTTCGTGTCTTGATAACAAAAAAGGTCTCTTGTGTGCATTATATAATTTCAGTGATCGTAAGCAGCAGAGGTCTTTGTTTATTTGAACTGCTTGCAGCAGTGTGTCCACTCACTGAGCAGCATTTGACATACTGCAGACTAGGGGTGAAACGATACACCTGTGCCGCATATCAATACGATTCACAATACAAAGCCTAGGATACGATACATTATCGATTCTCAGTTTAAAGAATAAAAAGGCAAATGACTAATAAGTATTCATGACTGCTGAAGATTAAAGTAACTTATGTAGGGTAGGTATCGTTTTGTATCGATTCTTTACCTCTTGTATCGATACATGTATCGATACATGTATCGATATGGCAGAAGTATCGATGCATCAATATATCGATGAATCGTTTCACCCCTACTGCAGACATGATTTTTTCCTGTTTTAAAGCGGAATTCTGCTTTTCACCTGACCTGAATCAGATTTTCCTCTATATGGTCTGTTTTTTTTATATCATCTCCGATCTGGTTTTCAATAACGGTCTGTCCTGTCCCTTTCTGCAACAATTCTTCTAATATATTATTTAACAGATGATTTCTGTAAAGAGCTTTCTGATTGGTCAAAATTTTGTTCTTGTCCAGTATATCTTCGCGTAACGGAAAGAGATCGAAATAAGCATGCTTTCCAAACAGTGCATCTCGAATTATCGCTAGAGATATGGACACAAAAAGTTTGAATGAAGGTTTGAAGAATGTGTGATATGGGAATGGGTTGAATGCAAGTTATTGGGAATGTAGTTGGTCAATTTGCAAGAAAACTGAACACCAGAGGACTAGCATTTTGCGATCTTTGCCAGAAAGATTTGAACTACTATTACCAACTCTACATTAGCGTCTGACGTGTTAAATGAGAAGGAATTGGACCAGTATGATTTGGAAGCTAGAAAATTCCAAACTGATTTCCATCCAGAATTTAAGCAGGGACAGCATATAGATCACTGGTGGGGAAGTGATATTGTTGCCAGGTACCTGTGTCTATCAAAGATTGTCATGTCTTTATGGAGTTGTTTTCATGGCCCACAAGTAATCATCCTTCAATGTCATGAATGATAGTATTGATTCCAAATCTGGGAGGATAAACGTAGAAACCTACAACTCTGTACAGAACATCAAATATAGTCTGAAGGCATCAGGAAATGGTGCAATACAGTATTTTAACAATTCTTACATTAGAGGGCAGAAGCGACATTGTATTTAAATATGCAAAAAGGAAAGCCAAAGGAATCTTTGCCAAGGCTGCAAAAAAAGCAAGACTAGCACATCACAGGTTGTGTCCAATGGGGCAAAAGAAGAGTGAATTTATGTGAATATTTTTATTTAGTGGATGTATATAATTAAAAACTTTTACCATGAAAGAAAAAAACTCCCTAACATTTCTTATGAGAAGAGAAAATAGTGATTTACATGTAATATGTGCTGCAAAATGAGCAAAATTATTGTGACTGAATTATTATGTGAACAATGACATGCACATGTAATAACTTCAGCACTAATAATTTTGGAGAACAAGTTGATGTGACAATGAATATTGTGAAATTCTTCAACTATTGTTTAAAGTTGAGCAAGTTTATTATTTTTCAAATGATTTTTGTTGTAGTTGGAATGAAGTAACAACATTGCAAAAATATTATGATAATAAGGACCACTAGGAGCAGTTTTGTATGCTCTCAGAGACTAAAATGCATTTTTGACCGGGGGCCTTCTGCCCCCTGGCCCCCCGGATCAGAGATGCCACCCCTTGAAACCCACTGGGGGAGGACTCCAGACCCCCCCCTTCACAATTTCATTTTTTTCTCTCAAGCACCAAAATCGTGTCTGACTGAAAAGTTTTTTGCATGCCAGTGAGTAGATATGATTAAAAGGATTATCTTTTCCAACTTTAATTCTCTTTGCAGACGATATCTTGGTGTTATAAAATTTCTGTATTCTCAATGACTTGCTGATTATTGCCCATTCATCGGAGAAGCTACAGCTAATTGCAGTGATTAGGCAGTGTTCATATTTTACAACATGTATAGACTATCATCCATCAGACTGCATGAACACTTAAGCTATTTTCTATTCAATATTATTATTATTATTATTATTATTATTATTATTATTATAAACTGAACACTACATTGGAATAAAAACTAGGCTGCCCTTTTAAAGGTACCCCCTGTGTGCTGAAGCTGCCTTCTTGAGAGGATGATTACCATGCCTTTTACAGATTTTGTGGGAAACACAGTACATGTAGGGGTCATTTGTCATACATCCAAGGTCTGTTGTTTTCTTCATGTTCTGGTTTTCTCTGTCACCTAGGCCACATCATATTTCTACCTCTGCTGTTGAAAGTTGGGATGGGTGGGTTGGTTGGTGTTTGGTGGCACATTAATACATGTAGATTATACCATCATGCTGAGAAGCAAGTTAGTAAAGCGTCTTGCACATGGAGACTCTGAGGCAGCCAACTGGGGCTGATCTGATGGCAGGATTTAAACATGCTTTCTTCTGGTTGCAAGTTGGACATGCTAACCACTGAGCCACTTTAACGCCAGCACCTTTGAAAGTACTTTGAATAAGCACTGAAAAATTTGTATGTGGTTGACATTACATACAAAATGTTTGACTTCAGAAGCTTTAATATGAAATGTCTTCTTTTTCATTATGCTACTTCCGCCATGAAGTCTGCATTTTATTCTAAAAATGAATGTCCCAGACGAACTCGGAAATTGCCATGCCACAAGTTTACTTGGTCTATGGCCAGGTGAGCTAAAAACTTTTGATATTTTGTCTTCACTTTCAATACAAGGTTTAGGGTTGAAGGCAGGACCTTTCTTTCTGAAGTGATTGACAGGTTAACTGATTGCAGACACTAAATGAAGAAAAAGCTAAAATGATAGATGGTTCTGGAATGCAAAAAACTTTTCTCTCAATCTTTTAATGATGGTGCCTTGCAACTGCTATAAATATTGTGAAGAAATAGTTGATGATGAGTTTGGGATCAGTCTTTTTCTGTTGTCTTTCAAGACAGTTGCACCTTTCATACCATGGTTCCCATGGTCATGAAAAATCCCAGAACATTTATTTTTTGTCATGGAAAAAGATGTTTTTATGGAATAATTATGGAAAATAGCCAACAAATTTAAAATCTCCCTTTGCTTGTATGTCAGTCTTGTGTTAAAGAGGACAGATTGGATGTCTGTAATCCGATTACAGTCATCTACCCGCTTTAACACTACAGACTGACAAGCAAGCAATGGGAGATTTTCAAGAGGCCATCTTCACAAAAAGGCTAATTATATGGTTATCTCTATCATGTTGATCAATATTACCATTATTTCCTGTGGACAGATCTAACTTTCCAGTCTTTTTGTTGTAAACACTAAAGAATTTAGTTATGGAAAATCAGAATTTATCATGAAGAAGTCCTGGAAAAGTCATGGGGGAAGAAAAATCAGTTTGTGTAGGAACCCTGTCATACATCAAGTTATCGTATACAGAGGTCTTTTGCATCACATGTTCCATATTCCTGTAAATGCAACTGTAAATAGAAAAAAGAGAATGCAAAGGGCTTTTATTACTAAATCTCAAAGACTGGGGTCAATAATTAGGAACAAGAAACCAAATGCTTTTGTATATACATTTTTATTCATTATTCAATTAAAAAAGTGCAGAATGTAATTGCAGATAAGGTGTAGTATGTGTGTATATATATACTTCATCTTTAAATGACAGGTCTATTTAATCTACTGGTATAAAGTCAAATATTGCAAATGAGAGCAGTTGATGCTGCTACTGATAGAATGCATGGAAATATTCCATAGTGTAGATGATCTAACAGCTTAGATTATAAATGGATTGGCACTTGACTGATTTCAACTGGAGTAAATTTGTAGAATAAGTCTTGATTGATTATGGGTAAAATTAATTTGTATCAGCCTTTCATGAATGATAGATTATGAGATATAACCAGTGATTAATTATCAGTTAGTGACTGTTAACAGCACATTCAGAAATTGATTGGTTTTTGATAATGTCAAGTAGTTTTAATAAAAGTCTGAGATAATGGGTGCAATCCATGTTATCTCTGCTGGTTATAGACCAGAAGAGTTTATGGGATGGTCTGTTGTCCATCATCCATCAGTCCGTTAGCAGAAGTGTTATCGCTTCTCCTCCTAAACAACTTGGAGGATTGTCATAACATTCATCCCTTGGTCTAGTTGGTCCTAAATGAAAATGAGGCCGCTCGGACATCCAATATGGCCATCACAGTAGCCATCTTTCAAACCTTGTTATTTATACTACTTCTAAATGGAAAGTTGTATTGCTATGGGGTTTTCACCAGAAGATTTCTTATAATGTCTTGTTGCTCCTAAATCAAAATGGTGCTGATCTGATGGCCAATATGACTGCTAGAGTGGCCATCTTGAAAATCTTGTTATCACAACTTCACCTGAGTGGATGGTCATATCAACATCGGGTTTTTGCGAAAAGACCTCTTATGATGTCTAGTTAGTCCTAAATGAAAATGGGGCCAATCTGATGTTCAATATGGCCACCACAGTGGCCATCTTAAAATCGTTATCACTACTCTCCTGAATGAAAAGTAATATTGCCATGGAGTTTTGACTGGAAGACTTATTAAGATGTATAGTTGGTCCAAAATGAAATTGGTGTGGCTGTCTTGAAAATATTGTTATCACTACTCCTCCAGAATGGATGGTCGAATCAACATGGGGATTTTACTAAACAACTTGTTACGATGTCTAGTTGGTCCTGATGGTGCCATTTAGACATTCAGTATGCCTGCCACAGTGGCCATCTAGAAAATCTTGTTATTATGATTTCTCCTGAATGAAGGATCATATCAGAATTAGGTTTGTGTCTAGTTGGTCATAAATGAAAACGGTGCCAATCCGACTTATAACATGACTGCCACAATGGCCATCTTGAAAATCTTGTTATCGCTACTTCTTCTAGATGGCTGGTCATATCGACATTGTGCTTTCACCAAAAGACTTCCTATGATGTCTAGTTGGTACCAGATAGAAATGGTGCCATCTGATATTGAATCTGGCCACCATGGCATCCATTTTGAAAATCTTGTTATCATTGCTCCTCCAAAGTGGAAAATCATGTATCCACCAGAATACTTGTGATGCCTTGTTGGTCCTAACTGAAAATCCACCTGACCCATCTAGTTTAACAGGGTATTAAACCCGTGACCCTTGGATTTTGAGTTTGAAGCTCTGCCAACTAATCTAAATTTGACATGTATGTACAGTATACACATCACGTTTTTATGACTCACCACTCAATCCGGTGGACATAGATGGGCAGGGGATTAAGTGCCCACTATGAGAGGGGAAGTCCACTCAGTCTGGTGGATTTTCCCTCCAGTCTAGTGTAATTCCACTCAATCTAGTGGAAGTCCATCACAGATTTTATTGCAGTCGTAGTGGATTTTATGGCACCCCTCGCTGATTCTATTGTATTCGCTTCGCAAGTCAACACACTAAACAAACAGATGGGAGAAACTCCAACACCATAAACCCGAACATGGCAGGTGTCAATTTCATACCTTTATATGTACAGTGGTAACATTTCTTGTGTATTTATTAGTAGCCTGGTTGATAATACATACAGACCAACGTACCTAACATAGTAAAAATATGAGGTTTTATATTTCTTGGATATCTTCCCACCCCTGTCCATGACAAAGCGTACATCAGAAAAAATTGCTTAGCTACAATGTACATCCCTGCTGATTTAATATACCGTATATACTCGATTATAAGTCGGCCCCCCCTTTTTAGGGCTGCAAAAACTGATTTTCTCTATGACCCTCCTATAAGTCGGGGTGTATTTTGGAAGTCAGATCCGTCTGAAGGGGTGACTTCTTAGTGAGTCCGAAATGCACTTTGGAAATATAAACAAGCCAAACTGGATAGATAGATAAGAAAAAAAAAGAAAAAACCAGTGTAAAATACAATTATATTATTGAGTGAAATATGTCACAAATAAATTGACAGCTTACAATTTGTCCATCTTTGTGTAATAAAGTCCATTGAAATCCATAATACTTGACATTTTAAATCCATTTATATGATAAATCCACGAATTCAATTATAGGTCACATACCGGTATAAAGATAGAAGTTCAGAATGATCCGATTCACAATATCCCGTAATATGTTAATTCCACACGTCGTACAAATAAACAATGAAAGTTAAGTCCACTTTTTTGTGAATCACGGTATCCTATAAATGTCACTATCTAATGTCATCTGGTACAAAGTCCAAGAATTAATCCTCATTGTCTGATAAAGTTCTGAAATCCTACATCGTCGTCTAGTCATTGTAAATCATCGCCGTCTAGTCATCGTAAATCTCGTCCAGCTCCGATTCTCGGCTTTACTGTCATATGCGGCTGCTTATGCAAAGACTGAGCTTGGGCTCTGTGAGTTACACTTAGATCATAAAGTCAGAAATCTATTAAAGGCTGCAACTGCACACATGTCAATTGTGCGGCAAGATCACAGGGAGTTCAAATAGCCACCCTCTGTTACTTGGCACTGAACATGTATCAAACTCGCGGCTTGATCAAAGGGTCGTCACGTGGGAAAACAAAGAGTGTGGTGCCTTTACAAGCAAAGGGATTAAGGTCAAAGTATATGCACAGGAAGTTGTAGAACTCTACTTGGCACTGAACAAGTATAGATTGGCAGCTCGATCAAAAGGATTGTCAACTTGAAAACAAAGTGAGTCCCTTCACAAGCCAAAGGCTTATCGGCCCACGTGCACTGGCAGATAACTTGGGAAATATCACTTGGGAATTAAATCTGACTTGTGGAAAAGGAAAATACAAATTAAATCAAAACTTTTATTGCATCAAGCACAGTCTTTATACAAGCAAAACACAAATATTAATGCAAATACAGGTTGTTCGGACTTGCATGAAAATGGAGGCAATATACTTACTAGTAAACACCCACGGTAAACATTGACGGACACTTCATTTTGCGGTAGGTAGTATTTAATTTACCGGTAATATTGTCAAATTAATAAAATCCAAATAACTGTAGATACATGTATTGTGTAATGAATACCGTCATGAAATGGATAAACACAGTGCATACCATATATGCATTACTGCATAGGAATAGTGGCATGAAAACATAAAAATATATGAATTGACTATTTTTATGTACTGCAAATATCTAGAGTTTCCAACATTACCCCAAGATTTTTTAATTTTTTTAATGTCGCGCTTATAAGACGACCCCTACTCTGCATGAGTCGAATTCTAAGTAAAAAATGTTGACTTATAAGCGAGTATATATGGTATGTATATGTACCTGTCAGCATATACAGATGCTGAAATTGACCTACTGTTCTGCATCAAGTAGTAACTTCGATGTTCTTGCTCAATAAATGATATTTCATATAAATGTTTTGTGTACTGGTTATTAATTTGTCATAGTTTCCCTTTAATTTCCATACTGTTTACAAGAGACACCTTGAAGAAATCATTGAAAGCAGTAATACATATAAAACTCTAAAAGAGATTACAAACGAACACCGTAATATTTATATCGAACATGTACGATCATGAACACTAGCACATTATGACATGTATGTCACAATTCTTTCCAAAGTATATTAAAATAAAAAAGATACGGAAAGATTCTTCTGTACTTTTACCCTTAAACTTTGAAAATAACATTGTTAATGAGAGAGTATGGCAATTTTTTAAATGCACGGAATTGTGTACACTGCATTGACTTGTGCTCTATCAGTGCCATTCATGTCATGAACAAAGTGATTTAAATGAGAAAAAAAGCTATTTCCTGTCCTCACTTTTTTCACGAATCTACATTGCATCACCAGGCACTGGCTGAAGAGTATCATTCTTACTTTGAAGCCAGCCACTATGCCTGTTGCTGTTGCTGTAGCTTCCTGCCTCGAGTCAACAACAGTCCGTCGGGACAGTTTCTACATGTCATCAGCTGTGTTCAATGTTGCGCTTGGATGTTTCAAAATGTACAGTACATTAACTGTTGAATGAAAATATCACAAAACCACAACACCTTAAAACAAAAAAGATGTTACTTTGTGAAAAACAAAGTTAAGTTAAGTTCTCATATTATCATGTAAGATTGGTCTCTAGTGTTTTATGAAAAACTAAATATAATTATTTGTATTTTCCCATTTAGAGACCTACCATTTAACTTAAATTTAGGGAAAAAAAAGTGTAAATCCCCATGATGCACATCTAAACTTTGTTCTTTTTTTTTCTTCAAAAAATCGGGGAACAAGTTTAGTTGTTCCCATCCCCTCCATCTCTCTTTCTCTCCCAGCCTACACCCCTCCACATAATAAGCAAAAAGAGTAGAAGTCTTAAATGACTTAAATTAGAACAGTTCCAAGCAGATACTGGTCAATGTCGTGCTTCAATATTTAAAAATAAACTTGAATAAAATGTTTCTTCTTGTCACAAAATCAAACGCTTTAAAACTAAGAAGATATTAGTTTGTGAATAACGAATTTAGTCAGAGAAACGCATAGCCGTTAAGTTTTGATATAATGTAAAACTGGTTTCTGGCGGTATATAAAGCAAACTATATAGTATTTTTGTTTTCCCAATAAGGGACCAAGTATTTAAATGTAACAAGCTGCAATGGTCCTGATTCACATCTAAAATTATTAATATTTTATTTTCTAAAAGTCACAACAAGTATAATTTTGTTAAAGCTAACTCCTATCACACCACCACCCCCAGTAGCACATAGAGTAGAAGTTAAATTACTTAAATCATAATTCAAGCATGTCATGGGAATATTGTTATGAAAACACCAAGGGCTTTTGTTTAATGAAGTCACTTCAGCTGGGATAACATCCTGTAATGCAAGCGCTAGAAAGATGTGAATGAAAGAGCGTTAGATAAACATTTAGCGCGTCAACCCTGCTCCTGGGCATTACTTTTATACACATACGCATATCCATATATGTATATCAGTACCTCTTAGTAGGCAAAAGACTACCAGCTGTATGTGAATGCGTTTTAGTGGCGAGTCTTGGAATATTTACATCTACATACATGTACTGTTCTGCATCAAGCGGTAACTTCAGTGCTTTTTCTCAATAAATGCTATTTCATAAAAGAGCTTCTTGTCTAGTTATTAATTTGTCATAGTTTTCCTTTAATGTCTACACAGTTTCCAAAGCCTTCTTTAAAGAAATTATTGAAAGCAGGATACAAATACCTTTTTCTGTAGACTTAGAAAAATGACTGATTATTTCAGAGTATGATGATGTTTAAATGCGCTGAATTTGTCTACATGGTATTGAAGGCTGCTCTCTTTCAATGGCTGTTCATGCCATAAACGAAGTGATTTTTTATGAAAAAGGTTACTTTCGTCATCACTTTTTTCAGAAATCGATCATCAAGCACCAGCCGAGGAGTAACATTTTTACTTTTAAGTCAGCAGCTATGTTTGTTAACAAGGCCATTCAGGAAGGTGTTGAGCTTCCATCTTTTTTTTTATTTTTAGCTCCGATGTTTCAAAAGATGCATTAACTTCTGAATGAAAATGTTTTTGTTGAGTGTGGAAAAATGAGTTTTGGACTTGTAATATGGAGTGAGAAACGCAATGTGGTCAAGTTGTGATATTTTTGCGTAAAACTGGTTTTTATCGGTGTATAAAATAAACCATATAAAATTTGTCTTCTCCCAATTAATCTTGCAATGCAGCGCATATAATACAAGTCCATTGCAGCAACACAAAGCTATTACATGTTTACGAAAGCTATTACATATTTACGAAAGCTGCATCTTTTTTTTTGTAATAAAATGTGTTTATTACATACAAACATCAGAGAGAGAGAGAGAGAGAGAGAGAGAGAGAGATATTATGCACCGTAACTTTTGATTGATGTTACCCGTAGCTTTATTGCTAACTTGGAAACAGGCATTGATGATGTATGTATTTTTGAAATCTGCTTCGTTCATCTTCATTTTGAAATTCGTCTACAGACAAAATTTAGAAATAAAATTTTGATTCTACTCTTTATCTAAATAAGTAAATATGTAAATTGCTGCTTAGCAATTCATTTTGTATTTAACAAGAATTTATATAATTCATTGGGTTATTCACCTGCTATTAGTGTCTTTGTCTTATTTTCTTATTATATATTGTTGAATCTGGTCATAATTAACCATGTACAAAGTTAATGCTTCAGAAAGTCTAATGAGTGAGCATTACTGCAGTAATCAAGGTGAACCTGACAATATTCGCGACCACCTTAGAATTATTATGAACGGTTCAAAATAACAGGAAATAATTGGGATTTACCACCTCCGAAGCCAAAATCACCACCTCCAGGTCGGAGTAGTTAACGAAGTTCTACCAGGGTTACCAGTGTAAAGCCATGAAAAATAAGAAGCCACATGTTTACAGCAATCAGTGCAATAATAGAGATAGATTTTATAGCCTTGGCAAACACGTAGCTTAGCAATTTTGGGTGATGTACAAGGCATTATTGATAGATATGATGTGTTCAGCTTGCATGTAATACAGTACAAGTTAAACAAGAGGGAGAAAGAAGTAATTCCAAAGCACAAAATAAATCTTACTGAATGATACATTAATTAAAACACCAGAAAATTTTAAGTTTTGCCAATTGAAGCAAATTAATCACCAATAAAATATAATTCAAGTTTGTCCACTTTGACAGCTGGCTTTGGAAACTGCCATATTGTCCACAGTTTTGTCTAACTGGTTATAATTTGATGGGCAATGAAACAAAAGTCAACATTTGATCACAAAATCAAATGCTTTATAACTAAGAAGATATTACTTTGGGCATAATTTCAGTAATTTCACATTGTTGGCCTAACTGCTAAACCTGGTTTAAATATGTTTTTGAATTCATGTTCTTTGGCGACAAAATATTTTATTTGCATTCATGTCAACTTCTTAAACAGGATAATTGGGTCAAAATGTAACAAATTAGTAACTAAACTGATCAACAATATTCGCTTGACGTTCGGGGACAGTTTGCAGTATGTATCATGTGGGTTGAAAGAATGTACTGTTCCAAATAAATTGTATCTGCATTAACTCAGTATTTACGAGTTTATCTCTTACCATACATATTTAAGTGATTACGCACTTTTTATCGCTTTCATCCCTCCATTTGGTAATATTAAACTCGTCTGATGACCAAACAAGAAATCTTAAGTATATATTTTTTTAAAGCTGTTGGTCATGGAATGCAGCATCATTTGCTTCGTAGAGTCTGAGTAAAAACAGTAGGTCTATGGTAAAAGTAAACATGTCTAGTTCCTGAGAAAATGTGTCTCATGGACTTGTATATTTGAGTTGCAAGTACTAAACCGGCTGGAAGAGTAGAGGTTGTATATTGGATAGCACCGTGTATATTTCATTGTGTGGGAACATGTTAAGCAAACAATTTAAAAGTGACTGGGAGAATATAAAAAAAATCACGGCATTTCTCGCATTCTTTTATATTAATAATGGAATGAAGCCTGCTAATACATGTATTTACGTGTGATTTCTTTTTCCTTTTGTTACTTTAGAAACAGAATCTCTCCCCCCCCCACTATCTTTCATTAAAATTTCGATAATTAAACTTTGTATAATTTGTGAAGCATCTAAGTAGTCTTGTGACTCTTTGCTCAGAAACGTATCTTTCATCTCATTCAATACATGTATGTGAATGCATTTTAGTGGGCGAGTTTTTGAATATTAAACAGCATTGTGTACAAATTAAAAAGAGTATTCTGCACTGTGCTGTAGCTGTGCCGATAGGTAAGTTCCACGCGAGGTAGTTGGTGTCCACTATTACATAATTATTTTGATGCGATTTTCAAAAAGGCCATTAAAACTTCATCTGTCCACTACAAGCCATGACGTGGACAATCCACGACGACCACTATATCCAGTCGGTGACAGACACAGCGTGAAAAGGATTAGGGTCCACCATGGGGATGTGGATTTTCATAAAAACGTGATGCGTGTACTGTACATACCACATGATGCAAGTACACTTGATGGAGCTTAATTTGATAACAGCAGAAACAGTGCAATATTATATACCCATCGTTATACAAATCGTGATAGAGAAGACTTTTCTCAAGGCTGATTAAAACCTTGTATCAGATGTGCATCTAGTTTTTCAGTGCACTTTTGTCATTTTTAATTTCGACATTGAAGAAAGTAATTTTGAAAGTTTCAGTGGCCATGTGCTTTGTTTGAAGGGATACATGTACATGACTGTGCTTTAGATGATGTGGAATTTTGCTGGTACTAAAACCTGATTAAGCTAACCCAATCAAAAGCTCCACACCCCCAACCCCACCCCTTGGTCCAAAAAGTTCGTTTTAAGATGCTCATTTGTGGGATTCATGCTAATTTCAGAAAAATTGCGCCAAAAAAATCATCTGAATGTTTACACACACATAATTTTTGCAAGCCATACTTTGCTTAATAAAGCTTTCCCCATATTCAGAAAAATTCCCTCGTTTTGTCAAGAGGGGGGAGGGGGGTCACACTGAACCTTTCAGTTCTAGAATAGAATCTGTTGAACCTGACAGTGAGTGCAAGTATTTGCCCCATTCAGCAGAGATAAATTTCTTCCTAGCAGACACACTGGTCCTCCACACATCACTGCAACCAATGATGAAATTTAATTTCAAGTTGTTGTCTCCATATTACAGGGATACTGCTGTGCCAGTATCAACCTCCAATGAGGCTTTGACCACAAGTCATCTGTGGCACATATTTGGTTATGGTGACTCAGATTGGAGGTACCCTTAGGGATAAATCAGGTGAATTTGAGAATATGTCAAATTTTTTTTTTTAGTTAACTAGGAAACTGGCTGGAATGAAAAATACAGGAATATTAACATTTTGGGGTTGACTTGGTTGATGAAAATGCACCATGATAATCATTAAATTTTTAATCTGGATTGTTATTTTTTTTTCCTGTCAATCTTGCTTCATAGATAATGTTTTATTTGCAAATTAAAAAGAAGCAGAGCAACAAGTTATCTTGTAACGATTGGCTTTTCAGTATGAAACTGGATTCCATAATTTTTATATTTAACCACCCTAGTTTGTATTTTGAACTGTTTATGGCTAAGATTTCTCAATATTTTCTTTGGAAAATTTCAAAAAAATATGGGCTATGGTTCAAGGTGTTGATTTCACAGTCAAAGTCTTTTTCCTCAATGATACAGTATGCCCAAGTTCAATGCTTTTATTAGGCTTTTCAACTCTGTCACTGAAGTGCTTGAGAGTCCTTTATCGCACTAAATTCAAGCATCTGTAAGGATTATGAGCAAGGTTGAAACTGCAAGTTTGGTGTTATGAATGAACTGTTGACAAGAAAAATTAAGCAGTGGGATTTATGGTCAAACGGAGGAAGGAGCCCTGATAGCTCTATGGTTAGCATCCAAACTTGCAACTGAAAGTGCGCAGGTTTGAATTCTATCATTGCATCAACCTGGGTTGGCTACTATTGCCTTGGCACTAAATAACCTACTTGTGTTCCTGTGCCATAAAATACCAAAATAAACCAAACACTGAATAGCAAATGAGGGGATTGTCTTGGAAATGAAGGTATGCATCAAGAAATTGTGAACTTCCATTAACCAGTTCATGCAAACTGTGATTGGTATGGGGTGGGGGGGGGTGGGGGGTGTGGGATGGAATGAGGAGCATCTGTGGTAGAAATAACCAAATGCATACTTTGAGGTTTGTCAGAACTGTTAATGTTAGGCCAGCCATCCGTTTTAGGAGGACAAATTTTTGTTAGGTGTCTGAATTACAGATGGGTCTTTGCCAAACTACCAATAGACATTTATTAGGGTAAGCAGATTAGTTATTGAAAACATTTGCTCTTGTCTTCATTTGGTCTGTGGCAAAAACATCTGTCATTATGGTCAGGTTTTACCAAATTCACTTGTCTTCCATTTACTGGGCTTTTCACAGTAACCCATTTGCATCAGCTTTGCATGAGTGATTTTAAGTATACTATTTTCTATTACTGTTTACAGCAGTGGTTCCCAAACTTTTTTGATCGCGACCCTAAATACCATCTTTTGCGACCCAAAATGCAGTACAAGTATAGGGTCACGAGGGTTCTAGCAACCATCATTTGGGTCACGACCTGGGGTTTGGGAACCACTGGTTTACAGGGTAGATGATCTGGTGTATAATATTGACCCAGTACATGTATTTTGACATGTTTAGAATTTGATACTATTGGAATCATTCTGATGAAGGAATTACACTTTAGTTTTATACACCTTAACCATTTTCATACTGAAGCCAAATCAGACAAGCAGTTGTGTAGAACTGGAAATGTTTTCAGTCAGTGGTATAGCAGCATGAGAGAATGCAGTGACGTTGGCCAATCTGGCTTTACAGGACAGTTTTTTCAAATAATTTTTCAATGTTGCGTACCATTTTAAAAAGCATAAAATTTTCTTTAATGTCATATTTTTTCACTGAAAATTTTCAGACATAAAAACTTCAGTTGAAAGTAAAGTTATGTAAACAACAACAAAAAAACAATCTTTTCATTTTTTTTATAACTTTCAATGCTATTTTTCTATAGGCAGTATTAATTTTACCTCCTATATGTAAATGTATGAAATGTGGGGAATTTTATGCCATTTAAGAAGATGACAAAATAATACAAATCTATCAACAATGTCAAAAGTTACTTCAACTTTATTAAATTTACTTGCTTGAGAATTGGTGAGCAAACAGAATGATCCTTGCCGGTAAATCGACAGATTTTCATTATGGTTCAGTTTTTTTTATTCCACACTAAATTCTAATGTAATAATATCAGAGTTCTGTTGGGTTTATTTTGGTCCATTTCCAGGAATGCAGTCAAATTTCATAATATTATGCACACACCCAACATCGGTATATTTGTGAACTTAATGAGAAGTGAAGTTCTCGGAATGTCCAGTTAGTTTGAAAAACATCCATGTCTTCATTGTCGTCAATATCCAAGTCAAAAATACCAATTAACTTATTATCATCTGCTCATTTTAATCGGTGTAAACAAGATTATGATCCCCACTGCCTAAAATATAAATTTCCCCAACAAATTTGTCTATATTTTCATCAAAATCGGCATCCACATCACTGCCACTTCAGTACTGTCTGCCATTTTGAATTGCACCCATTAAAATTCAGTTTTGAAATCAAATTTTCTACTAAGCAGTTATCATCATCTCTGTTCATTTCGTCAAAGTCAAGTTTACGATCTACACTGCCTAAAACATCAATTTTTCCACAAAATTGTCTATATTTTCATCAAAATCAGCATCCACATCACTGCCATAACTTGCTGCTTCAGCGCTGACTGCCATGTTGATCTCCATACATTCAAACTTGTGTTTGAAATCAAATTTTCAAATAACCAGTTATCATCAGCTCCGTTCATTTTGAAGTAAAGATAATGATCCCCACTGCCTAAAATATCAGTTTTCCACACAAAATTGTCTTTATTTTCAACTAATTAAGTAAGCACGTAACTGTCTTCACTTCCCTCTTCAGTATATGACTGCCATTTTGTATCTCCGCATGTTAAAACTTGATTTTGAAATCAAATTTTTACCAGTTTTGGGGTCATTTAAAATCATTCTGTTAATGCATTTGTGTACCTTGTACCTTTTTTTCCTTCTTTTCAAAAGAGTAGACAGAAAGTGGTAATGTATTACACAGTTACAAACACTTTTGTGAAGTGGTTGACAGAATGTAGTGAACATACGACTGGAGTCGTATCCTGCTGGCAAAGGTAAAGTATGACTGTAGTCTTATCCTGCTGGAAAAAGGTTAATATACAGCTGAGTGTATTGTTATGATAATGTCTGTCTGTCTCTTACCAATTTCTGTTCTGCACAGTAACTCAGCTGTCCACCATCTGCAGTTGCTAAACTTGGTGAATGGCTTGCATTTGGAATAAAGATAAACCTTACAGTTTTGGGCTTAAAAGCTCAAAGATCTTCACAATAACAAAAGTTTGACATCATCATCAGTTACTAAACTTTGTGGATAGCTTGTACTTGTGTTAATGAAGAACCCAATGAAGTTTGGGGTCAAAAGGTTAAAGGTCAAAGTCACTCTTTAAAAAAAAAAAAAAAAAAGGTTTCCTGACAATAATGTTAGTTCTATGGGACATACCTCAACCTAACTATGTGGATGGCTTACACTTGAAGTACAGAAGAAACCTAATTGATTTGGGGGTCAGAAGGTCAAAGATCACTATCACTGACTGAAAGAAGAAAAATGGTTTCAGGACAAACAGTTCTGTTCTGTACATAGAGGACTATTAATCACGGGGTGGGCCTATAATGGCCGTTCCTGGTACTCTTGTTTCATGTTGAATTTTATATGACAAGAGGGAAACTTTGTACATTATTCCTGGATAGCGGAGACAGGCAGTTAGTTTCAAGACTGCCTTGCCAAAGCTGTGTTAACCTTGTCTATATCTGCATTTCTGTCTATTTGCAGATTTTTAGCTAAGTATAAACACTTGCTCTAGATGAGATGAAATCTGGGCTTTCATCACAGTAGATACCCAAATAATCACACCAATTTTATGCATGACCCCACAGGATGTTCTTGAAAGATACCAACTCCGTTGCCACACCAGCTGAATTTGCAGGTTATTGCTTGTATGGTTGGTTCTTCAAAGTTATCCAAAAGTTTATATGAAGCTTTGATTAAAAAGGGCTTTTTTTTTTCTTCAATTAAGGAATAAATACTAATATGGTGTTCATCTCTAATCGGGGCAGTATGGCAACACCTGTCTGGTTCCCTATTATTTAGTCCTTCAAACAGATTCATATTATTATCTGACTGAAAAACTAGCAGAGGCTCAGTCTAGTTTCTGTCTTGTATTAGGGGATGTCTGTTTATGTTACCTGCTAATCAGCTATGATATCTTGGTCAGAGGGATCAAACCATTAAAACAGGATCACTGTAGGCTATCCTATACCATTGTTTAGTGAGCCCCTCATGTTCTATAAATATTATGTCATTTACCCACAAGGCAGTGCACCTTTGGCCATGTTGTTTTTGGACAAACAGTTGAAATAGCTTTAAGTAGACTTAATTGTTGTTTTCATCTTTTACATAAAGAGGAACATCACACTGCTTGCACATAATTGACACCTCATATGTAAGTTTTTTCTGTCAAACAATGTCTGGCTTCTCTTTCATACATTTTGCTGCATAGTTGTTAGTTTCAGCCACAGTTCTTTCATTTAATACCAGGGGTAAATATTTAAAGAAGAAATCTATCTCTGTGTTTTTCCCCTCGTCCAAAATGAAAGTACATGTAGGACCAACACTTTTAGTGAACTCTGCGACTTGCAGAGCACATGATTCTCTTGTCCACACTGCACCGTCTTCTTCATCTGATTCTGTCTCCATTTCTGACAGACTGGACAAAGACAAAAATTCAGCGTCACTGCCAACACTTCCTAAATCAATATAATAAATTTCATCCTCTGAAAAACCTGAAAATTATGATTACGAATCGCTAGCAAAAACCATTGTTTCCACCATCAACAACCACAGGTATTAACTATCACATGGTAGAAAATTCCAGAAAATCCCTGTATTTAGTAGCCATATTTAGTATATGACATCTTTCATAGCAAGAACCGTCATTTGTGAACTCTATTTTGATTGGTTAAATGTCCTTTTACCACCCATTACTGATGAATAAGATCCTTTGTAACGTGAACGTACAGAGCTGATCTATCTGTCACTGAGGTCTAGGGCACATAACCAGCAAATGGATATATCCTCTATGGTGGATAGTAGTGCTTTGTTTACAAGCAGATTTATCAGTCACAGTTGAGGAAAGGCACATGTATGCAGCGGATATTAACGTCAGTCATAGTAAAGAGTTAACATTGGTTATATTTAATAGAAAAGAACTATGAATGTTTATAAGAAGTCAAATTTTAAAATTGTTGAAAGAACAATAAAACAATAAAATGAGAAAAATATAAATATGTATAATGGATCTTAAAATAACAGTTTGTATACATGAATATTATAGTGCATACAATCACAAGAATAAGTTTATAAATAGTGTTTAATATATGTACAAATAGAACAGAATAGATATGCTGTTAGGCAGCAAGAAAAGTATTTACAAAGCAATCATTCGGATTTAAATTATAAAATACCATACTTGGGAGAAAAAGAATAAAGCAATTAACCTGAATCAAAATAATGAAGCAGTAAAATTCCAGTTAAGAAATGACTGACATTTGTCCAATGTTGCCCACTTTGATTTTCAATATAAGGGAAATTTAAAAACAAAAAATAATTCAGCTCCTCAACTTGGAGAGAAAAGGCAAAATTGTTTGGTTGTTTATTTACTTCTCTTTTGTTGATATCGGTGTGTGTGTGTGTGTGTGGGGGGGCGATGACGTATTATATAGGCATGATGCATGTTCAGCTTGACCATTTTGTTGGAAGCATCGAATATGCAAGCAGTATACACACTGAATTGTACTTGCCGTTTAATCAAATCGCTTCAATTTCCACTCGTTTTGAGATCTCTATACACTAACTTAACATTTCAGCTGCACCTTAGATTGATTTTCTATTGAAGCATAAATGTTTCTTACTGGGATTTTTATACAGCAATTTCAGATGATGTTTTTATAATTTAATTAAGCACATTAATTGGTAATGTTTTAACTAGAACATATACTATTATAATTATCACTTAATTATTATTCTAATTACTGCTTCATTATTTTGATTAAATGTAATTTGCTCTATTATTTTTCTATAAGTATGGTATTTTATAATTTAAATAATGGTACTGGCCTGCCAGATTATAATCTGTTTGTTGAAAACTGGGGCTACATTCTGTTTTTAGATATGAGGTAGTGATCAGTGATGTCGCATGAGGGCCACTGCTAAACAATGATATTAATAAAACTAGTTCGCCTCTCATTGAGCGATCATGCAAATTAGAACAGAAATTATTGACCATTTTGACATTACAAAATCATGCTCTTGGGAGCCGCGCTAGATCACGAGACTTTGTAAGTCGGGGATACTGCCATATTCCCAATATTGCAGTGTGTTGTGTTAACGAATTGTATCCACTGTTTTCAGTAAATGATAGACATTGCTTTATATTATTGAAAATATTCCATTTTTCATTATATTCAGTTGTAGTATTTATTTTTTGTGGTTCCTTTCTTATACTATAGTTACAAACGTATGTTAGATGTGAGCGGACTTTACATGCGAATGAGCCTAAAGGTTGTGTAATTTGTTTTGTTCATTCTTTCTTTTTTATTTTCATGTCATGCTTTGTATTTTTATACAGATAAATTTGCAGTTTCATGTGTGTGTTGAAGTTATTTTGAATTGGATTATCTTTGCTGTATATAGTGTTTCCCGAAAGATCTAAAAAGGGCTTGGTAATTATCCACCAAAAGGGCACTTTAAACGCGCATCTCATGATCAAAAGGGCATCTTGTTTTATCATGTATTTTTTTTTGCTATTATTATTACTATTGATTTTTTGTTGTAAAAATAAGAACTCTGCAAGGGTGGTATTCTCCCTCAGATGGGTCGACATCAATTTGCAAGAAAAGTGTTGCAGATACAGTTAAACTGAATTCACTTTTAGGTGGGCACCCTATATGACCAAATGTAATATGGCATTTGTTTTGTTCCAAAAGCAATATTAAGAGATACTAGAACAATCAAATTTTTGTTGGTGGCCCTTTAAATTTTCAAATGACCCATTGTTTTCTTAATTTTACATTGCTATAATACAAACCTTTCCCTAACGGACACCTTTACTCAGCGGTCACCTGTTCACAATGGCCATTGTAATTTTCCGCTGTAAAATTTACAATATAAATGTCCTGTATGTAACAGTCACCTGCCTTCCACAGTCAGTGGCCAGGTGTTTCTTAACCAAACAGTGGTTTCTCCCAGCCTTAAGCGGTCAGTGGCAAATATCTACAATGACCGCTCAGTCTATACGAACTAAATTTTTGCCTTGTGAGGAAGGCATTGTTTAGATCAAGGAATATCATGTGAATCGATGTGCAAACATTTCTTATCTCGCTTGTACTCGTGCTCTAGTCAGGCTAACAGTATAACTTGAAGGTGTCAATGTATCAGATTTGAAAGCGAGGCAGTTTTTGTCATTTGGGTAGAGGGTTGAAGCAATTCGGTTGCTGGATGATGGGGAAAAGTTGTTGTGTTATCACAGCAGAAATGGAAGTCGCCTTTTGTGACAGTGTGATATGTATACATGTAGTTCAATATCTATTTGCCCATGAAAATAAAAACTATCTCTGAAGAAGAGATATTAGCTACATCCCTTTTCATTGGGGTCATGGGTAATTAAATATTTAAAACATGTTTGTAAAGGCAGGTGAAGTTTTTGTTCATGGGTCACAAAGAATAGCCATATATGGCTTCTTTTGATTTCCTGTTCATCACAGGCTTCTTATCTTTTGATATTGGCGCGTTGAGCAACTGGCTTATCCAAATATTAATTTTTAAGCATGAACAGCCGTTTCCAAGTGAAACTTATACATACTGGCCCACCAAAGAGTCAGTCCTCTATTTTACAGTCATATATAAGCTGCCAATCAGTAGTGACATTATTGTTTTGTCATGGTGCACAAAAGAAACTAACATTGGGGATTATTTTCAGTCGGTGACGATTTAATTTATAGGATGGATTAAAGTGAGCAGGATACTGGAATCTTGTGTGGAACATTCATTTGGGAGAGAACAACATATACACACATTTTATGATGTTGTTGAATAGTGCACATAAAACAATTTTGATATGGTAATAATATTAATAATAAAAATGATAATGATATTAGGTGTACGTTATTTGTTCAAAAATAAATTTTTAACAGGTGAACCTGTGCATACATGCCAACCATTATGCTTTTGGCATAATCATTCCGCTTTTTTTGACCTACTTACATCTTATGCTTGCCTGTATATGGATTACGCTTGTTGGTACATTAAAGAAAACAAAATAAAGCAATAAAAAGTTGTGTTTTGTCATTTTTATTATCTCTTTAATCCCACACATCGTATAAATCTGAGAATATTCTAAAAAAGAATGCTGCACAAGAATAGCGAAAGAGTACATTTGCCTTAGATCTCCATTGTACTTTCCTTATTTTCTATTTATTGCAGCTGTATATGACACATTTCTAATAAAACAGATGGGTTTCTTCAATTTGAAAACTTGACTCAGATTCATTACATTTATACACAATTTGTTAGCAGACCCATCTATACTTAAAAAAATGGCGGCAGATGTTAAGTGAAACTGGCTTTATCGGTGTGACTCTCGGATGTTATATGATTGAAAAATGTTAGAGAAGATGGATCTTTTTAAACACTAAAACATATTGGATCAGAAAAAAGACAAATCAATAGTGCTTTACAAATTTAGAAAGAAGAACATGAGAGGGCTAATACAGCACTCTGGTTGAGCACATGGTAATGATCATTGCAGAATTTGTGGAGTTGACTTTGTGATCACTCAGCAAAAGTTAGACATGTAGACTAGTTAAAGTTAGTTTGTGTATATATAATTTGTTAATATTTTTTTGTGGTTTGTATTCTGGTACTAATCCACGTGGATTTTGCCCATTTGTGACAAGAACTTGAACCAGCTGCAGATCCAGGTTACTAGCATAACTAAATGTACATTTTTCATAGTTTATTGTAATTATGTATATAGATTACACTTTTTATGCTCAGATTACTCTTTTTTGCAACTTAGGTTATGCTTATAGGATGCAGGGGATGGCAGGTATGCCTGTGTTGAGAGGTCACCTGTGTACAAAGACCAGTTTTGCCTTTTCCCATGGGTGGTCTCTGTTGACAGGTTTGACTGTACTTACAATTTGTTGTTACTTTTCTCAATCATGCACTATCTCCTTTAATGTAGGATTTCGGGTATTCTCGAAAAAAATATGTCAAAGTTTCATTTCATTAGGAGAGGAGGTGGGTATTTTTTTAATTTAAAAAATAAAAAAACGCCTTTAGAAGACGTCCAACTCAACAATGGTTCAATCAGTTTCAAACTAACATTAAAATTTATTAGACTCCTTATATTTTCCAATAGAATAATACACTCATTCTTACAACAGTCAAGTAGAATTGGGGACCCCGGGTGGTCGAGTGGTCTAAGCTGCTCGCCTTTACTGATCACTCATCCATCTCACCTGTCTGCGTGGGTTTTAGTCTTGGCTCTGGCCAAGTTGGGTATGTGAGAAAGCTTGCCAGTAGCTTCCCGTGGGTCGGTGGTTCTTCCTGGGTTCTTCCTCCAGGAAATATACTGGCCGCCATGTATAGCCTGTCATGTGCTGAAAAATGGCGTTAATCCCACAAAACAAAAACACAAACACAAACTAGAATTGTTATTGTTGGAACAGTAAATCTGATGAAGCTAAAGGAAAAAAAAATATTTAGCACATGAACCATGCATTCTTTTTTAAATACAAGGGCCCATAGTCATCAAGAACCAAGCAAGAGTTTATTCATATGTTAAAAGAATCGATTTTATGAGATGGTCTATTCCAGCTAAAAGTTGGACTTTCTATGATGATAGGTCATGATAATTTTGATCTATTTGCTGTACTGTTCTTAAATTTTATAGTTTGAGGAAATTATTTTTCAGTACTAAAAAATGTTCAGGTTGTTTAAAAAAAACAAAAAAACAGTGGGATACTTGTAAAAACAAAACTGTATCATACAAGACAATATTGGATATCTTTGTTCACAATGATACTTAGAAAGATAACTGATTCTCATTAATTTGTGTTAGGAAGATTATATCAATTTTCAATTTAAAATATTGGAAACAAAAATGAAATTTAAAAAGCGAACCAAGATTCAGTCCTTATATTTAGATAATATGCAATGATGAACAGACTTGTTTAAAAAAAAAAAAAAAAAAAAAAAAAACGAGACAGAAAGGCAAATATGGAAAACTTGAAGTAGTATTACAGTGTAGGAATTAACATTTATTAAAACAAAACAAAGAGAAAGAAGTGATGAAACAACCTTAGCAAATCTGTATGTATTGATCAAGTGAGTAAGATGTATTTTAGAGTTTAAATTATTGTTTTATATTGCAGCATCAGTTAACTAATGCTATTGGTTTCAGTTTGAACCAATAACATCCATATTCATACAACTTGTTACCTACAAAAATTAAACTGAAATAACATAAATTGTTGCTAATAAGTTCAAACTCTATATAAATTTCCCATTGCATGACAGACTTCAATCCCCCTGACCTTCATATCTTGCGGAAACGAGATCCTGTTTTAAGCGGGATTTTGGAATGTCAAAATGGAGTACAAGGGAAATATTAGAAAAAGGAGTTCTTTTTTTTGTCCAGCCTGCCTAAACGGAAACCCAACACTGCAACCATTTCGGCATCAGTGTGCAGGTGGGCTCAGTAAAAAGGGGGTCTCTGGCTCCTTTTTATTGTAAAATCCTTCTATTTAGCTAAGGAAAAAACTTTGTGTTAATAAATTCTGGTACTGATATGATAAAAGAATAGTCATGTATATCAGAGATGGTATATGGGACATTTGTGTTATGTCACGGTAGGGTTCTATTTTCAGTAACAAGATTAGCCCAGCTATCATCATGGCCTTTAGGCAACAGAGAACAACAGGTCTGGCAAAAAAATTATCTGGGTTCATGAAGTTTGTTATGAGTAATCAATTGAGCAAAAAACATAGACCCTAATCTGTGTGCACATTATGTGACAACTGATCAGGGTCTATATTGTTTGCAATGGACCATACTTATAAGTAAGTATCTAAGGTATAATCTGGCCAAATCAAAATCAAAAACAAGACAAAGATCATGTACCTGTAAAAATAGTCAGTGTCCTTACAACTTGGAACTGACTTGCTGTTTTTTTAAATGAAACAGCACTCTTACAAGATGTCAGCTTTTTCTCTCCTTTGTAAATTAATTTTACCTGGTTAGAGGGACCAATCCATTTTAATCTTGACAACAGACTAATGTTTGCCTTTTGCTTTGGAGCTGAACTTGACCATCTTTGTAATGGGTTGAATTGCAGTACAATTGTAATGCAATGAATTCCCAAGTCAACATCTATTCATGATCAAGAGCAGTTTTATACATTACTTTAAAACCTCAATATTTCAAATCATGTCTCTTAAACAAAGACAGCACTGGCAAATTTACAACTTTTGTCTGCATTGTTTAGCTAATATATCATCTTTTTTTCATTCTTAAAACCTATGCACTCGAAAATAGCTTTATGTTTCCTAAATTGAATAGGTGCACTGCTCAACTATCCCTAGGAAATGAACATCTGCTGTTTGGAAGCCATATAATATTGACATGTTAAGTTTTCTAAACATAACGCAGCAAAAGTTGGAATTCAATTATTTAATACTGTGCCACATTTGAACTTGAGTTACCATTGATAGGCTGATTATTAAAAATGAAAATACAGCTAGAAATTCTTGCTAAAGGCAGAAATTATGTTTATCTTGTCACGTAAAGACTTGTCTCACAAAATTATTGGTAACAATGGTTATAAAATCTGTCCCAAAAATGAAAAAAAGTTTTTTTTAAATGATTAGCTCAAAAAAAGTGGGTAACTCCAGGTTGAATGAGTTGAACTGAAAAGTAGGTCATTTTTTCTGACACATGTCCACAATATTTAAATTCATGAAAAATGTTACTTTTTTATTTTATTAATTAACCATTGCATAGACTTCTTTGTTTGCCAAAATAAAAGACATGATGGTGTCATTATCTGTCTAATGTATGGAATAATCTCTCCTCAGTTGTGACATTTTTTAATGCACATATTTAGTAGTACATAGGGCCCTACATACTGCAAGGCATAGTCTGTTGATTCTCTGATTTTCAGAGTATTCTTGCAGCATCTTTTCTACACAGAATATAAATGACAAAGCAGATCAATAAGCTTGTGAGAAGTTGTGGAAAAAATGAATTATGCACGAGTATGGATGAATAGGTAAGCGAGGCAATACTTCCTTTAATTTATGGTGGGATTTTGCCAATCAATTTCTGATATAATACAAGATTCATTGCATGAGAAATAAAAGTTGGCACTTGTTTTTGAATCTGCAAGCACTTGGTTTTAAATATGATCTTAGTTCTCATCACAGAATCTAAATCCGTCTTGTGCAAATTGTTATGCTATTTTTCCCATTTTGTTGGAGCATTGATATTTCAGTTTCTGCAAAGTTGGTGGTAATCAAGATAATGTTAATTGCATTGAAACTAAAATAAAGATGGTAGCTTGTGTCTAACTAGTGCTCTGGATCATAACAGAGGCATGGATGTATAGAGCAAAGCTCAGGGTACTCCTTTGCAGGCTGAAATCAATAACTGTTTCTGTCAGACTTGAAGCATCCTTTGATTTATTATACAAGATACAAGGGATTTTTGCCCCTTGTCAATTATCTGATATGTCTATGTTGTTTTGATTTGAATAGTGCAGAATAAATTGCATTGACTCATGCAATACTTACTGGAGTTGAAGCTTTAGACTTTCACCTACATTGATGTCTGTTATTTGCATCAGAACTGCTCATTAACTTGAGCCTTTAGTGAGTTAGCAATGGAATTAAATTTTATTTGAATGTTTTTTTGTTTGACATGGGGCTGTTTTGAGTCTGTTTTCATTTCTTGAAGTAAAAGAGTACTTCCCAGTTGGACTGTCTTTCTCAACGGGTCATTAAGAAAGGTTAACCATAATAGAAAAATGGTGTACCTGGGATGTACTCTGCAAATAGAATGGTGTGCCTGACAATATTGGACTGTCTTTCCCATTTTGAAAAAGAAAAAATTATGTTATAATAGGAGAATGGTGTACTTATCCTGTAATGATTATCCCCCCCCCCCCAAAAAAAAACAACAAAACAAACAAACTACATGATCAAAATCTATGTTGTCTCCATTCCACTTCTTGTGCATGCATATTCTTTTGGGGGTGGGGGTAGGGAATAATTGGTGGAAAGCAGCAGTATTTAAGCGAAATGCATGCTCTGATAGGAAACTAACAATTATTTGATTCAAATAGATTGATGTTATTTACTCCATGTACATTTTTCTTTAGTCAGACGCAGATTTTAGTGTGTTTGCGCAAATACATGGGACACTTTATAGGGTCAGCTCGAAACAGATTTTGTTAAAATTTCAAATATTAATGCTAGTGGCTAAAATTGGGACAGTAATTGAAAGAGACCTACTCTAAATTTTCATCAATTTTACTTCTTGTTTTTTTTAGTTTGATTCAAAATGTTGAAAAATTATGAAAGTGAAAAGTTGGAAATGGTGTTTAAAGAAGGTCAAACTTGGATATACTTAGGGATTTCCCCATCAAAAAGTTGAGCTTGATGGAGTAATATGGGTCACATGTTACCTCAAAGTTTATATCTGACGTGCAAATAGCAGGTAGACCTCAAGAGAGTATATTTTGATGCTTTCACATTATTTTCTGTGGTAACATAAGACTATCTGCTGCTGTTGCCAGTGGGATGAAATAGTTTTAATGCTCACTAAAGTATTCTCCTAGGAGTAAAGTAGTTTTCATTCACTGCCTTAGAGCAATAGATAATGCAAGTAATGTGTCGTGCAGTGGAATAGTGGGGGTTTATCTCATTGTGTTACCGAGTGAAAGTTTACACTGTACATGTCTGTCTGTCTGTCTCATATTATAGTTAGATATATCCAGTGATCATAATTGCTTTGGCAACACTCATTATCACTTGTAACTCAGTTTCATAGGCACTGTTGCATGTATGGTCATGCAAGTTCACATTTATCACTTACGTTGACACCTATAAAAAGCAAGTTTTGGTTGTAATGACTTACTTTTCTTGCTAAACTGCCAAGTTTTTGGATTATGTACTATACAGGCGAAGCAAGTGAGACATGTCATTCAACATAATTTTCTGTTGGTTTATTCTTAGCACAGACCTTCAAATTTGTATCCATTATAAGCATGAAAGAAGAAACAAATCTTCCATTTGGATTGATTTCATAAATGGGAAACACAGTAAAAACTTTATGCAATATTTCGCTTGTGTCCAATTATATTCTTGTGAAGATTATGACTTCCTTTTTCTGAATGCATTTCTTCAAGATGTGTTTATCTCTGGTTGCGTTCTTACATTGGCTTAATTTTATGACAACTTTAGACTAATAGTATATACTATCTAATTCTTCTTAATTGACTAGAGCCAATGGTGCTCATTGTAAACATTTAGATGAATCCCACCCAGAGATAATCACCAGCCTAAACCTGCATTGTCATATTAAGTCATTAGTTTGATAGTTTTTCTTCTGAGAAGTCCTCAGAGGCTACCTTGTAAGTCTTTTGAAATATTGGGGTGAGCTTATAATCAGAAAGTAATCTTGAATGAAAATTTGCCAAAATTAAAAAAAAACAAAAACAGCAACAATTGGAGAGATTAAATCAATGGAACTGAGCACTATAGCTCACACACAACAGTATTTCATGGTTGCATTTGGCCCTTAATGTGGCATATGCAATCAGTACAGATTGGGTTATCATCATGTTACTGTATAAACACCTGCAAATGTTGTTCAAACCTCCCCTCACCTAATTGGACATGTATGCTGATCTGACCACTGGTCCATGAGAGCTACTGACAGGCTGACTGAATTTGAATTATAGACGTGTGCGACGAAGAGCTACTGACAGCAGCAAGAAGCTTATGTATAGTAAGTATTACATACAACTGACCACTGATATCCACTAGTCAGTCTACAACCCTAGGGATACTGGTCAGAACTGTAGCAAATTTAGTGAGAGAAATTTTTTTGCAGATTTCTTTGTGCATCAAATTATTGTGACGAGATCATATTAGTAATGTCATACACTGTATAATGTAAACATTGATGACAAGTGAAAGTTTTCATACTTGTAGAAGTATTTGTCATCTTTTCAACCAGGAGATGATTTTTAATGCTATTTTCTTCTGAAACAATGAAAAATTGACCATTTAAAAAAAAAAAAAAAAATTCTGCCCATTATCAGTTTGCTAAATCTTTATGTTGCCAATATGTCCAAATTAAAACTTTGCTAAACTTCAGTGATGCAAATGTATTGCAATTGACAGTATTAGTAGTAGTAGCCTCGAGTAACCACCTTTTGTTCACTTAATGTGAATTTTAACGCGTTCGTTATAATATTATGATAATCTATTCAAATAAACCATAAAAAGTGTTCAACTATATCTACTTCATTTAATCAGCGTGAAATTTTTTTTTGCATTCATGTACATTAGTTCATAATTACCGTTTTTCCGAGCGTGTGTATGTTTACTTATTTCCGGAAGTGACATCCAGGGTTCATGACACTCACTAAAAAGTCACGTGGCATATGACCGGACCGTGCCAGTTACACCAAGGTATGGATATTGAACAAAATTAAATTTAAAAATGAATAGTTTTTTTCCCGTTAATTCTATTTGCAGTTTGTGCACTTACATTACTGCTTGCTTGTTTTTTTACCATATAGATACAGGACTCAACAGACTGAGAGAGAGACAGACAGACATACAGAGAGACAGAGAGAAATTTAAAAATAGACACTGGTGAATGGATACACATTTTATTATAATAGATTCAATGTCTTTTGATGTAGAATATGTTTATTTTGAAATAATACTGAAACGAAAATTCCGTAGTGAATATATATTTCGAGTGTAAATTTTTCTTACGTTGTATAAGAACCCCACATGATTAAAACCAAATAGTTACATTGGCTTTGCTGTTGTATAAATTCCCAAATTTGGTTTTCCTGTTCAAGATATGTAAACAAAACCATCATGTGATCGGCGGCGCTATCTTTAGCATATAATAGAAAATTCAAGGCCAAAATGTCTGGCACAGAAAAGGCATTAGTGAAAACATAGATTTTCATTATGATTTTTTAAAATTACATGAAATTACCCTTTTGAATCGCATTTTGTATGCTTTTACTATAAAATTATATTCTTTCGCTTCTGAAGAACGCTGGTGACACAGCTGATGACGTTATTATATTGAAACAAGCACGTTATATCGCGAGAAACATGGCACACGATTGAAGGAGGCGAACAACAACTATATTTTTGTTAGTAAAGTTTGTGATGCTCTTAAACATACACAAAAAAAAAAACAAAAAAAAAAACGTTATTCAGTGTCCAAAAAAAAATAATCCAAGCCCAGTAACCAAACTCACACATACAATATTAGCTATCCTTAACTGCATGCAGCAGTTGTTTGAAAATATGTATTGAATAGAAAGCTTGTTAACAGGGATGATTCCAGCAGCAAAATGTTTTTCATATGTCACTTTATTGCATATTAACTCATTAACCCCTGGCGCCACGTTTACTCGTCATGAGGTTGTACCCTACTTCCGAGCTCTGTAACGTGAACATCATTTAGGATACACTAAAGTGGATGGTATTTCAGGAAAGTAGACAGATGTAGCTCTACAAAGATACCAAATAATGTCGACTTTCTACTCGCATAAAAAAATACAGCGAAAAAAATGCAGTTTTTGCGACCCGATTTTTTTTAGGTCAAAAATTGCCAGTTTTGGAACCGGAGTTTGTGTCCGGATTTTAGACTTTTTGGCCTTGGATCTAAAGCAGACCGGTCCGAACTGCAACCAGACAGATGAACCTTTGCAAAAAGTAGGATAAGTTTGAGATTTGGAGTAAAAAGGGGCCAGGACAAAAAAATCGGGGATCCAATACGAAAAAAAAAAAAAAAAAAAAAAAAAAGAAGTCCAACTTATACCCTTCTGCACATGCGCGAGCATAATAGCCAATCAAAAACAATGTTTCTGATACACCTAAGCATCCGGCTAAATGAAAAACTTTCTTAAGCAGATGTGTTTTGCTGCATTTAGAAGTAACCCCAAAAATGCGTTTCCTACCCCCATTTCAGGCGAAAATGAAAAGAATCTCCAGGGGTTAATGAGTTAAAAAAATATTATGTGGGTATGTATTTAGTGCTAACCAAAGTTAGAGATGTAATTCTGTTCTTGTTTTGTAGAAGTAATATTATTTCTAAGGTATAAAAGATTGCTTTACGGCATTAATTTTCCGTGGCAAGCAGCATAATAAGCCTCGATTTAGATCTGCGCGTCGACAAACCTTACAAGTCTTTCAGTCCCTTTTATATGTAAATTAGCGGCAAGATTTTAATGGTTGTCAGAAACCCTGTGCTCTCATGAAGATCTGACTGCCATTTTATAGCACCTTACAAAAACAAAAAGGCCTTGAGAGTGACCATGCAGTTTTTCATGGCTGACAGTAGGGTTTTTAGACTTGACTTTATGTTGCATGTCAGCATCCTTTGTTGCAACTTTATTCAGTATAGTCTGAAAAAGTCTGTTCTCCAAAATAGACACCCACCTTACCCCACTTTTTTGTTTTTAATTGATCGCACCGATGAAGGCTATTATTGCAGGTTCCCTAATCTTGTGGTATTGCAGTTTGACTTGACTTAAAAAGGAGTATATATATGGCATGTTGACTCCAACATTTACTACCTTACAATATACAAGCAGCACTAAAATATGGCCGCCTGTTCCAATGTCTTATATACCACTATAGATCAAAATGACCTGCTATTTCAGTGTCTAATAGAGCTCAATATGACTCTCTATACCAATGTCCAATATACTAATTGATAGCATTTTGAATGAAAATATCACAAACAAAGTAAGACTTGATAAAAAATAGAAACATATTGGGCTGAATATATTTATTTAATATGAACAGTTTTTCGTTTAGTTCTCTTTCTTTCTTGTCCCTCAATTAATCTCAGATTTAGGAATAATATTGGAACTAAAACACGTTGATGGCATGTAATTCTTTAATCTCCACAATCAACTAATTTTGCACCAATTTAATGATACTTTTTTTCATTAATGTGAAAGGGGTTTTCTTGGAAGAAATGCATCGTGGAGCTCCCCCCCTCACCACCCACCTTCAGTGATGATCATTACCCATATCAATGCTTTTAAAACAAAAAAACCTTGACATTAACCTTGTTTCTTCCTCTTATTCTCAACTTCATGAATTTACATAGATTTTGTATGAAACTGAAAATTGTGTAATGTACAATTTTATAAATTTCATTTATTTTATCCTTATTGCGCCCCCCCCCCCCATGAAAGTTAATACTCTGCGTAACCAGTTGACTGTAATATGCCAGTACCCGCAGCAATATAATCCAGTGAAGTGAAATCTAATGGGGGAGGGGGGAGAGCCTACTTTGTCCTTACCAGCACAAACATGCCGTAAAGTGGTCCAACTTCCTCTCACTATGGTCTGGGGAGCAGTAATGTTTTTAAGGAAATTGCCGGGTCACAACACCATCTGTTGTCATAATGAGGCATGATTTTATGCTAACTTGCGTGATGTTAACTTGTAGCCTGCTTGTTACTAAATCCTAATCATGATTTAGAAATTGCAATCTGTCATAAAGCATAGACTAGGAAAATTTTTGAATTTACATTGTTGCAAGGCAAAATCTGTATGAATACAGAACTAAATCGGCAGTTGGAATGACGTAATTTGTAATATATCAAGTTTAAAAATAGAATATACAAACTTGTAATTACTGACATAGCATTTGCCATACGGCAAACTGCAAAATGAAATTGGCAGTTGGTAAACTGCAGGATACAAAGTTACAGAGTAAAAATATTCATTAATGCAGAAGGAAAGTAGCACTTGCAAGCTGCCATTTACAATTTGCATCAATGAAGAATAGAGAATACATGCATTGAATAGAAAACTTGTGCTCAGAATTATGGTGGTAATCCCCCTCCACACACTACTGCAGCTAATTTGGGGGCTGAATACCAGAACCTGATGCTGCCGCAGCCCAGTGATAACTTTTTAGCTGATTTGGGGATGTGGGCCAATTTTGTTTTAGCTATTTTCCTTATAATTGACTCGTTGATATACTAAAACCATGCATATATAAAAGCTATAACTACCTTTTCTCTGTGTGATTCTTTTATCGCACTGACTTCCACAAGATTGATAAGAAAATCCATGAATTGAACTATTTTGTAACACTCAAATGTGTCTCATTATTTTATACCAAGTTATATCTCAAATTTGGACAGATAATACAGATGTTTAATCATTATGCTCTACTAGAGCTGTAGTTGCTGTTGCGTTATTTGTAAAAGCAGTTATGTTTTACACAAAAAGGAACATCACACTGCTTGCACATTATGGACACCTCATGCTGCCCTTTTTTTTTTTCATTGTCAGGCTTCTCTTTTCATACATTTTGCTGCATAGTTGATAGTTTCACCCATAATTCTTTTATTTAACTCATTCAGCCCCAGCAGTTATCAGTAGCACTGCTGCTATGCCCCAGCAGCACTAAGCTGTGTCTAGCTGCTTGTGCCCCAGAGAGTTTTTACCTATTTAGAAAATTTTATAAACATCATGCACATGTATTCATTCTTACCTTAATTTCCCTTCTTATACCCAATAAAAATCCATGAAATTTTCACCAATTGTTCCAAATAAATTTGTCAGCACAGTCATGTATTTTGTGTGCTATTTGTCCACTAAAATCATCGATTTGGACAGGCCGAAGATGATCGTTCCAGTTTGCTAGATCCACAAGAACTGTATCATCATCCTCTTCTTCTGACGATTCAATCTCAGAAACTTCTATGTCCGAGTATAATATTCAACTGCCGAACATATCTTTCCTCTGTTTGCTCAATATTTTCTAGATCAAACCCAAGAAACTCCTCGTTTTCGCTTTCACAATCATCAAATATCACTCTTAAGTCCGCCATTGTTTACGATTTTTCATGAATGAAACGCGCGTAGTAAAACTGCTCTCAGCTTGTAAACTTGGCTTATGAATAATTCAAATTTACACAAAGGAAAATAAAATCATTTCTGATTGGTTTAATATAGTCAGATTCTTGGAAAAACCTCATTTGTAACCAATCGGAGACGTTGTTACTAACACACATTCACCACGACTGTAGACGGGATTGGCCATTGAATGCAGTAAAGAAACCACGACTACAGGCGGCATCGGCCATTGAATGCAGAAAACAGATCATGCCTATAGGTGGAATCGGGGCCGAATGAGTTAATACCAGGGGTAAATATTTAAAAGAAGAAATCAGTATCTTTCTTTTCCCTCCTCATCCTAAACAAAATTAGGGCCCATGCTTGCAGTGAACTCGGTGACTTGCAAGAACACGTCTCTGTCTTGTCCACAATGCACTGTCTCAATTTCCGATTGACTGGACAAAGACAAAAATTCAGTGTCACTGCCAAGACTTTCTAAATCAATATCGTCAATTTCATCCTCTGAAAAACCTGAAAATTGCGTTTCTGAATCGCTAGCAAAAGCCATTGTTTCCAATGTTGACAACCACAGGTATTAACTATCACGTGGTAGAAAATTCAAGAAAATCCCTTTATTTAGTAGCCATATTTAGTATGTGACATCTTTCATAGCAAGAACCATTATTTGTTAACTCTATTTTGATTGGTTAAATGTCCTTTTACCACCCATTACTAACAAATAAGATCATTCGTAACATGAACATACAGAGTGGATCTATCCATCACTGAGGTCTAGGGCACATAACCAGCAATGGCGGATAGCAGTGCTTGTTTACAAGCAGATTTATCAGTCACTACGGAGGCAAGGCACAAGTATGCAGTGGATATACATGTCAGTCGTAGTTAATGAATTAAGGGAAAAACTGTGATAAATATTAATGTTTGATTGTTAGTGTGGGGATCATCCAGGTTGGCACATGGTCTAAAAATCTTTAGACATTTGTCATATCTTTTTGTATAAAATTAAACTGAAAATTGGTCACTATTCCTCTAGAACGTAAATAGGTGATTCTTGTCAAATACTTGACATGTAGTGTTTTGCAAAAATTATATGCATCCTCAGGACTCCCAATCTGTCTTTTTTTATGCATGCACAGCAAATTCAGGCATACTGGAGAACCATGTTACCCTAGATTATGGTCAGTATGACGAGTACACAATGATTCAAACATGGCTTGCAATCCGATTGGTCAGGGGTACCCTGGAGTTGCAGAAAAACTGTGATTAATTAACATCATTTGACAGGTCATTTTTCATTTCCAAAAAGATAACTTCAGATATGAGAATTAGAGTTGTGTCATTATTGTTGTGTCCACTATAGCAGAAGCTTGATACAGTGATCACATTGGTGTTAGTGTACACATGTCCATATGTCTGTTCACGCATGGTTTGAGGTCAGTGTGGAAGTTATTTTAGATTAAGCTCAATGTTAAAGTTTGTACTTCTAGCTAAATTGAAGATGGACATGAGAAAATGGGAGTATCTTGAATACCTTATTTACATGATGACAAGACCATCTTCTAAATTTGACAAATTTATTAGGCTGGCCCCAGAGTCCTATCATTGGAGAAATACTGTAATTCAGTGGTTTAATGCTTGAGATTTCTTTTTTTTTTTTAGTGGGTAAAGTGATTCTTAGTTATAACACAAGAGTGGTGGAGGGTTTTTTTTTCTGCCAGGAAAGTGCTTCAAGGGGAAATAAGAGGAAGCAATAAATTAGTAAGTGGAAATCAAACTTTGAAAAAATATCCTGTTCTAAAGGGGAGGCAGGAAGGGAGTACACACTTAGTGAAGTATGGTCTAATTGCCAACTGCTTCTCATTTTAACTGTTTGTGCTAGGTTTAAGTTGAAGTAGATTGGTGCCATTAATATGGAGAGTTTACGATTTCGAGAACATACAACTGGCATTATTTCCCAGCAGATGCAGAGATTACTGGAAGAAACCAGGAATAATTCAAAAAGCTAACCAACTTCAAAAGGTAGCATTTACAGAAATGAACTAGAGGATGCTGAAACTGATCCTTTAGATTTAATGACAAACTTGATCAACCGTTATGACACACACCACTATCACAACCCTTAACTCATTTTCCCCGGGAGATTATTTTCATTTTCTCCTGAAATGGGGGTACAAAACACATTTTTTTGGTTACTTCTGATTGCATCCAAACACGAGTCCAGAGATTTTCATTTTGCTGAATGCTTAGGTGTATAAAAGATCTTGTTTTCGATTGGCTATTTTGCCCACATATGTGCAAAAGGGTGAGAAAAAAAGACTTCTGTTTTTTCTTTTTGGACCCAAAATTTTGGTGTCCTGGCCCCTTTAACTCCAAATCTCAGAGTTATCCTACCTTTTGCAAACGTTCATCTGTGCAGTTTGGACCAGTCTGCTTTAGATATAATGGCAAAAAAATATAAACACCAGGCACAAACTCCAGTTTCAAGACCAGTTATTTTTGGCCTAAAAAATTGGGTCAAAATGTTGTTTTTTCTGCTGCATGTTTTATAGTGAGTAAAAAGTCTACAGTATTTGATATAATTGTGTAACTACATCTTTCTCCTTTTCTGTAATACAACCAGCTTTGGTGTATCATGAATGATATTGACATTACAGAACTGGGAACCAGGATACTACTTCCTGACGTGTAAACATGATGCAAGGGGATAAAGAGTTCATTTATTTGTCAGAAATTCTTAGAAATTGTCAAGGAATGGCAATTTTTATAATATTTGTGCAGTGTCAGTACACAAATGATGAAATAAGCAAGGAATATTCAAATTTAGTGATGTCATCAAAATTCCTCCTTAACTCGTTTTCCCCTGGAGATTCTTTTTTTGCCTGGAATGGGGGTTGGAAACACATTTTTGGGGTTACTTCTGATTACATCCAAACACCTGTTTAACAAGAGATTTGCATTTTGCTAGATGCTTAATTGTATAGGAGATGTTTTAGATTTGCTCTTTTGCCCATGCATGTGCAGAAGGGTGAAAAAATGGATTAAAAAAATTTTTTTTTTGCTTATTGGACTCATGATTTTCATGTCCCAGCCCCTTTTTACTCCAAATCTCAAAGTTTTCCTACTTTTTGCAAAGGTTCATCTGTCTGTATGCATTTCAGACTGGTCTGCTTTAGATCTAATGGCAAAATGTCTAAAAAAAACTACCACATACTCTGGTTCTGAAACAAAAGATATCGGGTGTCAAATAGTATGTTTCTTCTGTATTTTTTTTATTGCGAGTAGAAAGTCTACATTATTTGGTGGCATTGTAGAACTACATCTTTCTCCTTTTCTGTAATACCACCCATTTTGGTGTATGATGAATGACGTTGATGTTACAGAGCTTAAAACCAGGGTACTACCTCCTGACACAAAACATATCATGTGGGGATAATTAGTTAATACTACAACTTGGTATTATTTCCACAACTTCTGTATCATTAGTAGCAATGCCATCATCACCACCACCACCAGAACATAAATAACAACAGTGATGACAGGTAGGACAGTATTAAGGGAACTTTTTTCTGTGCTGTTTTGACCAACTTAAATTGACTGGACCATGCTTAATTTTATTCAGGTAACGTGTGTGTGCATATATTTTTTAAGTGGTGTCTCAAGCAAGATTTATTTTTTTCTCAAGTTGTCAAATTACATGATGTTGGTGTGGTATCATCTGATAATCATATTTAAGTTGCCATGCATTGTCATCAGCTTCTGATATTAGTGTAGCTTAAGGGGTTTATCTGTGGATAAAGTTCATCCTTGAACTGTGCTTCGACAAGAACCAACATATTACTGTGTACTCCTCACTGTACCGAGATAAGTTCTTCAGATCTTGATTACAAATCAAGATGATAGTCCACTGATTAGTTCCTTTAATTATTGATGCTGCTGAAGTTACTTGATATGGTGATGAAACTCGCAAGCTGGGCCTTGAAAAGAATTGAAACATTTTTTCTCTTTGGATCTTGTAGATTATCAGATAGATCACTGTTCACTCTGATAAGGCTGATTTTGTTAAAACAATGTGTTGTTACATAAACAGTATTCTAGTATGAATGTGCTTGACACTTACCATTTGTTAATTAGTCTGGGCAGAAACTGGTACAAAAAGGGAGTAATGGTAAATAAAAAAATAAAAAAAATTTGTGTGTGTGCTTGGGCATGTAGTGTTATCCATGTTTGTTCATTTATCAGTGCATCTGTTGCACCTTGGTTAAGTTTTATGCTGAGGTAATTTTGACCATGTATTTAAAGTAATTGTTGGATACTGGTTCCAATCGGCTGTCGTACCTATGGATGTCTTGTGCCCCGGGTTTGCTGTGTGATATAATGGAGAAACAGCCCAAACTCACTTTTTTTTTTTTTTTTTTTTTTTTGTTTTTGAGAGAGAATTCCAAAGAAAAGACTGAAAGTGTTGAGGATGAACATCAGGAAAATGAACTCGTTTTTTTAATGCTTTTATACCAATCCATGTCAAGTTTTCTGGGCCAAACTGATTCACTTTCCCATTTGTATTGGTGTGCGTTAAGATAATGTACTTCATTTTTATGAGCCGTAAATGTCAAAAAGCCAGTTTGAAATCAAATAATTGATTTAGATTCAATGTTTTAGTCCTTCTGCTCCTCTGTTGAACTGTAAGCGGTTCAGTGACCAGGAAGACTCTTGGATAATTTTAACTGTAAACAGTGCAGGAAAGTGATGAATTCGATATTCACCTGTGAACTTTTTAAAAAAAATATTTGATGTGCTAAGGAAATAAGATTTTTTTTCAATTATTCCTAGAAAAGAAAAAGAAAAGATGTAAAAAAATGATACTGATAATGTACAAAATTGATATTTTCAAAGTAGATTTATACTGTTTGGATGACATAAGTTTAAATTTTGAGAGAGGGAAGGAGGACATGAGATTATTTAAGTAGACTTGTCAGATATTGATGTACATGTACAGTAGTTTTCAGTAGTAGTCGAAGATGATGCACCTATGAAAGCCTTTTCAGTTAAATCTGTGCTTAGATCATTTATTGTATATATTGTTTGTAGTGATGTTGATTTGCACGATACATGTATAATGTATTAATTGAAGTTCCTGTTTAATTTGAACATTGTTACTTTGGATCTATACCTGCAATAATGTTTCATAGAGGCTCAAATATTACTCACAAGGATTGAAACTATTCATATAAATACAGATCGGTGCATGTGTTGTACACATTCACTGCAAGTATTCATGTTTTTCTTGAAAAATACTGTTGACCATGACATTCAGATGTGCTTAAAAGAATTTTGCTTTATTTCAATATTTTTAGGACAGAGGACACATTTATGCAATTAAGTTCATATTGTAAGTAGAATGTAAATAAAAGACATTAAGGTTTTCAGTTGCTGTTCTTTAACATAGCATAGAGTTAGGATGATAAACATAGATAATAATATATACACAAGCAATGTCTACACATATTGGTGGGAGGCCAATCACTTATTTTTCTCTATAAAAACTTCATTTCAGGTAAGTTTTCATAATGAACAGACAGCCCCATTAACTCACTTGGTTACTTGATTGACCCCCTTTTTCAAAATGGGGTGGGGTGGGGGTTGCGGTGGGCAGCACATGACCCCAAGTTTTAAGAATATAGATGCAACCCTGTAGGTGATAATTGTGATAAAGTAGATGAAAGGGGGTATTTTGTGGAAAGGATGGTGGGTAAGTTGCAATCAGGGCCATGACTCTGGTAAAAAAATTGGCAACACTGACAAATTCAGCCAAGGTCATCAATATCAAACTGCCTACTGAATCTGTTTGAAGTTCAAAAATAAGTACGGAAGTCACTGTGCAGAAATGAAAATGATTGGATCTGGCAATCAGTGGCCACAACTGGGCTAAATGATGACACAGAATGCTGACAATCAAACTCTGCTGAGGTCCCATTGATATCAAGCTGTATACCAAATTTGGTTGAAATGTAATAATAATTAATAGTAATTTAATAGAGTTATTGCGTGGAAATGAAAGTAGGATGGATGGACAGAGGACAGACAAGCCCAATGAAATATCACCCATTATCTGCTTAAAGCAGTGGACAAAAAGCATTAGTAGCATATTTTCCTTTTTGTAAATTATCAAATATTTGTTCATTTTTCTTAGTTGCATTTTTTGTAAAAATTTCCGGTGAGATTTAATTTTAATTTTTTAATTTGAATGTCATTAAAAATCTTGTTTATATTAGATATTTATTTGTAATGCTTCAGAAATTACCATGCATAAAAATGAGATTACTGTGGTATAAACATTTTTTGTTGTTGGTGTTATTCCCATGAAAACCTGCCAGTTGATAGTGCCTAGGGTAATCCAAGTTACAGGAGTGTCTAATTAACATATGAAAGGACATAACCATGGCAAGGCAATTAATAGCTCATACATCTGACTTAACTTTCAATTAAGAAATAATTTCTCACGCAAGGGAGGAAGTGAATGCCCTACACTTTGAATGAGAACTGTGTTGTATTGAGAGGTAATGCTATTTCATATTGGAATGAAGGCTCTTAAACACACCATAACACCCGCTTTCATTCTGGTTGAATAGCTTTTTGATAGCAAATCATGACCGTCTATTGAATACAGCACTTTTTCCCAAAATTGTCATCTATTGCTTATTCAGTGATGTGTGAATTGCTCTGCCGCAGCCTTTAACAAATTAATTATATTCTTCTGCTTTAATCCATTGTAGATCATAAAGTTAGATATTATTGGGATCATAACTTGTCCCCTGGGCAACGTGGGAAGGGAGAAAATAAAAATGAGTTTCAGTGGAAGATTGATCCACACCTTGCCCTTGACTTACTGAATGTTAGCAATGACATTTAAAAAGTGGCTGAATACCTATAAAACTACAAGAAATCCAAAACAGAATTATAACAAATGATCATTTATGTTGAATTTAACACTTGATCAAAAAAAGATTCAGAAGCACAAGAGTTGCAGAGTGAATATCCTGTTGAAATGCATGAACAATATTAAAATTCTGTCAATTTTGACACCTATTAATGTGTGTGGGGGAAAAAAAACTCTATAAAGGAAAGGAAAGAAAGTAATCCCTTTATATTCAGTATTAGTTGAGTGATGGATGAATGAATGATGACCTGCACCTTTCTTTTTTACTTTTGCAGCTCATTGCTTTTCAAGAAAATTGCCACTTTTTTGTTCCTTTGTATACTGTAGAGGTATATGTGCAGCTTCGTTTACATGTAGATGTAAATGTTCCTCATAGAAGAGGTTCATACTTTGAAAATATACCCCATTTTCATGTTTAAAGCTAAAAAAATATTTGTTTTAAATACCTCTGGTGTATATATGTATATAGTGTCACTCATATTCCATGTGTTACCCATCATTTTGTTCAGTCACAGATTTTCACTTCCACCATTACAACTTTGTTCACCTACCCATGGGTCTAGTTGTAGGCTGAGGATTTTTTTAGTCCTTGGGAGATTCTGCAATTAGTGCATTGCAATTTGGGGTCAGATGCTACTCCATCACAGTGACAATATACATGTACAAGATATGTGGTATCTTATAAGAGCAGACATTTGAATACTTGATAGCCAATCAGAATCTATGCATGTTCACAATAGTCAAACATCATGATGACCAGGAATGTGGTTATATCCTGTGATGCCAGTCAGAATTTTGTTATGAATTGTGTTATTTTTATAGTTTCTTGTTCCAACAAAAAAAGACACTTGTCTCCATTTAATTTTTTTCTTCACTTGTCCAACGAACTAGCAACAAGCAAACTTCCACTAGTACTGTACTCCAACATTTTTATTAGCCATGGGTGACTGAACTATTGTAAATGTTGAATCCCGAGTAGCGGAGATGTACTGGTATTTGCCAACTGTAGTAGTGTAACAGCTAACTGGTCATGATATTTTGGTCCATGGTACACATAGATTGATTTCTTGTTAACTGGACATTTTTTTAATCCTAGCTGAAATGTATAAGTAGTTTTGGAGTCCTCTTGCTTACAGAAGCCACACTATGCAGTTGTGCATTTGTTCATGGTGAATAACCCGAACCTTGATATCAATAGCACCATGCTTTATGGCACTGTGCATAAAAAAATACAAAAAATAATGTTGTCAATACTAGTGTTTTTGTAATGCTGGCTAGGAGAGCAAGGTGTCTAACAGTTTTTAACCACTTTGGGAAGGTTAGGTCATACCTTTTGCTAATCTGCCATCTTTCATAACATTTGAATGGCAATGTTTTGTCACACTCACTTAACTCCGGTAGGGATAAATCAAACTAAAATGCACAATATAACCAATATTGAAATTTTTTAAGTGAAGATAGTTGAAGGGTGTAAATCTGAAGCATTAACAGTGAAATTGCCAGTTTGTCATACAACTTGCTACTCACTGAAATTGCCCCGTTTTAAAATTATTTTTAGCACCACTGCTTAAAGACAGATGAGCTTATGCATTGGTCTATCAGACATCCATCCATTAGCACTCCTAAAGTTCTGAGAGAATTGCCAATACAATATGGCCATCTTGAAAATCGTGTTGTAGTTATTTCTCCTGAATGGAAATGGATGGTCATATTGACATGGGGTTTTCACCTGTAGACTTGTTATGATATATAGTTGATCTTAAAAGAAAAAGATACTTATCAGTCCTCTAACATGGCCACCATGGTGGTCATCTTGAAAATCTTATCACCACTTCTTCTGAACAAATGATCATATTGACACAGGGTTATCACTACAGGACTGCTTATGGTATCAAGTTGGTCCTAAATGAAAATGAAGCTGATTGAAATTCTGATGTGGCTGCCGATGCAGCCATCTTAAAAATGTTTTTATTACTGCTTCTTCCAAATGGATAGACATAGTGACATGGACTTTTCACTGAAGACTTCTTATGATCTCTACTTTGTCCTAAATAAATGTGATGCTGATCTGATCTCCAATACCATTGCCATCTTGAAAATCTAATTGGTCCTGAATGAAAATTTTGCAAATCTTTCCTCCATTACAGACACTGTTTCAGTGACTGGGTTGTCTGATGCACTTGTGCTAAATTCAAATGCTGTTAATTTTGTTAACTTACTCTTAGGATGAGATGATGAACACGAAAAGTCTAACTTACGTTTACTCATGATAGTATATAGGTCTGATTGAGACTGAATTTTATTTTTCATTTGCTTCGTATTTATACAGAACGATTGGTGCTTCAAAGGTTATCAGTTTTCTTTGAAGTTTCAGCACAAAAAAAAATTTCTGGTACATTTTTCCCCCCCCAAAAAAGGACTAGCCGTCGTTTGGTCGATTGTAGCTGGTCTGGTAGCATGACTATTGGAGTGTATCACCGCATACACTACTCAGGCCAGATGTCAGCATAATTGTCAATATGAACAATGGATTTGTTTATGTAACAATAGATAGATTCCGGTGCATTGTATACCCAAGTTTGCGGCTTCCTTTCATGGTGCCTTTGAATTCCTCCACTCCAAATCCAAGATTGTATATACAAGTTTTAACAGCCAAAAATGTTGTCGCCAAAAAAATCGCCAGATGGTATATTTTGTCGCCAATCAGGAAAAAAAATCGCAATTTGCGACATTGGCGATGCACAGGGCGATCCCTGCAAGGTAAAAGGCCATGACGAAGATTTTTGTACTGCACTTGTCTTGTGAACATGCCAGCTCAAACATGTAAGAAAATATTTTTCTTAATGTATTTGGTATGTTGGAGTTTCTCAAGAATATCCAAAATGATTTCAATACTCATCAATTAAAAATGATCAAAGGAGTGAAGAAATCAATTTCTTTTGAATTCCTACACATTTTTTATGGCCAGTAGAGAGCCAGGGACTAGTGTTATCATTAAAGTCATAAGGCAAAAGTTGGTTGCATAGAAATTGAGAAAATATACAATTTGATACTTGAAACTTTTTAAGTGCCTAGAAGGCAAAAACCATAAAAATGCCACTAGTTCTATTACTACAAGGTTTTTAGTTTCTTGCAAGTTTTGACAGATCAATTTAAATTTTCATGGTTTAATACAAGGGACCGTTATTCAGAGTTATCTTATACCAGCTTGCCTGCAAAGTTGGTGATACTTAGTGTGCCACATTTTTTCAGCTTCATTTGATCTATTCAACCATACAGGCATGTCTTAAATTGGTATGATTTCTTAATCAAATATAAAAGTTCATTCAAGAGCATACATAATTAGACTCAACTGTGCATGTGTATGATTTTATCTCCATCCACCATGCATGTCTGAGAGCATTGAAAAGTTGAATTATTCAAAAACAGGAGAAAATTGGGGGAGGGTATGCCAAACAAAGGTGATAAAGCAAGCATGAAATACTGCACAGTCAGAACCAATTTATTTCAAATCCAGATTCAGTTATACCAGAAGAAATGCTTGACAAGTAGAATAGGTGACCCACAAGTTATTGATGTGTTGCTAGTCATTTTGCCAGGTTGCCACCTTGATTTGGCAAATACAGTGTTTGCTTGTGCTGCTACATTTTTCAAGATTCCTGAAATTTTGCCTGGCTTGTCGAAATATTTGAGATTGTTTATATACATTAACAGGGTCTATTGTAGAGCCAAAAATTTTGGGAGAAATGACCAACTCCTTGTCTCCTTCCCAACCCCCAACCCCCCCTTCAAAAAAAAAAAGAGAGACTGCCCCCCTCAAAAGAGAGAGAGAGAGATATAATTTTAAAAGAAGGGGCTTGAAAATATGGAAAGGGGGGGGGGGGGGCAGAGAGAGAGATATTTAATTAAAAAAGAAAGGTAGGGCTTGAAAATATTGTGAGCAATTTTTGTGCATGTGGCTGATTTTATGGTGTGGTTTTTGATATATTGGCTTGAATGCCACAATAGTACATTCCAGAATAAAGCCTGCATTGACTATTTTGGCCAAGGAATGCAAGACTATAGGTAGGTACTATGGTACAAAATCCATAAACTTAAAGATAACTGTGGATAGAATCTTAACTGTAAAAGGTGTTCAGTTGAATAATAATGCTCTTTTGTTCACATTGTGTAATTTAAAGATGAGCACTGTTCCATAATATTTATGCAGAACAAGTTCTTTTCTCACGCTAAAAGTGTAAAGAATCAGATTAGCACATGCAGCAGGTTTGTTGGCGCATTGATAACAGATCCTGTAGATGTGATTTGATTTCTCTTTTCAAGTCTCTTTAGTTTTATTTCTAACACAATAGAGATGTTTCTGTGTGTTGCCCTTCTCAGACCCTGAACTGTCTTTCAGCTTGAAATCTGAGAGATATTATAACCTGTAAAAGAAAATACAAAAAACAGGCAGTCGACCTTGCTATCAAGCACCGAGTTCACTTATTGAATGAATCAAACTTTTGTTGATATGAAAGGTGAGTGAGAACTGGCAGTAGAAGAATGTACAAATAGGTAAAATGGCAACATTAGATCTTGAAATCTGCAATAGACTTGTGTAAATGCACCATTTTTCATTGGGCAAGCTATTTTCATGGATTTTGTGGTTGCTATAAACCACAAGTTAAAAAGTCCAATGAACAATGATTCTTTAATGGAAACAATAGACCCCTTCTGTAATCTATCTGTTTATAAAGTCAAAGTTGGTTCCTTGTCACAAATAGAGCCCCATATAAATATGCTGGAACTCTATAATAATCACCTTTTTTTTTTAATCTGTCTGTCTGTCAGTCCATCTGACCATCCATTCACACTTCTTTGTCAGCATCAAAGTTATGCAACCCTTGTTTGTAATTTGGTGCCATTTCATAGGTGAATTGCTGATTGCCATTACATTGAGATATGCCATTTAGGGGTTTCTTCTTTTCATGTCCAATTTTGATGGAGTTGTTGCCCTTATTCCATCAAGTTTAAACTTCATTTACAGCAGATCCTTGTAAACAGCAGAGTTGTGAGAACTGTTCAACATATTCTGATGCAAGTTGATATAAACATTATCTCATAGACCTAGATGTGCCTTTTATGTGTTTTGTTTCATCAGCGCCATTTGGGAGAGTGTTATGGACCTAGACAGATTACAGTACACGCATCACAGATTACGGTTTACACCGTGGAAATTAATCTGTCCATGCTGTTGTCCATCATGGACTGGATATAGTGGCCATCATGGATGTCCATGTCATATCTCGTAGTGGGCAGATTCAGTTTTTTGCCCCAGTTAGAAAGTCGAGTCACAGCAATATAATTATGTATTAGTGGATGACAACTACATTGCATGGAACTTGCCTGTCGGCTGAATTACAGTAGATAGTGCAGAATGCTTCTTTTAAGATCTACACAGTGCCGTTTAATAGTCAAAGACCCATCCACTAATATACATTCACGTGTGTGTATTGCGAGAGAAGAAAAATACATTACGAGCAAAGAATAATTAGGTGCTTCACAAAATATAAAATGTTTAATACAGTGATTTTAATAATATGAGAGAGAATCTGCTTTTAAACGAACCAAAGAAATCACACATATTAATGTTAAAAAAGAAAAAAAAAAAGATGTTGAAGCAGTATGTAAGATGATTGCATGGACTATTTTATTTAGTTATTAAAATAAAGAACACTAGAAATGCTGTAATTTTTTTTCATTCTTCTAGTAACTTTCAAATTGTTTGCTTAACCCTTTTCATACTCAAGCCCAATCAGACAGGCAGTTGCATAGAACTGGAAATTTTTTCAGTCAATGGTGTGGCAGCATGAGAGAATGCAGTGACGTTTGTCAATCTGGTTTTACAGGACGATTTTTTCAAATAATTTTTCAATGTTTGATACTGTTTTAAAAAGCATAACATTTTCTTTAAAGTCTTATATTTTTTCACTGAAAATTTTCAGATGTAAAAATTTCAGTTGAAAATAAAGTTATGTAAGCAAAAAAACGTGCTACATTTTTTTTTGTAACTTAACTTTTAATGCAATTTTCCTATCTGCAATATTCATTTTACCTCCTATATGTAAGTGTATGAAATGTGGGGAATTTTACACCATTTAAGAAGATGACAAAATAATAAAAATCCATTAAGAATGTCAAAAGTTATTAGAATTTTATTAAATTTACTTGCATGAGAATTGGAGAGCAAACAGAATAATCCTTACTGGTAAGTTGACAAAGCTTTTCATTTGGTTCATTGTTTCCATTCCACAATAGTTCTCGGAATGTCCAGTTAGCTTGATAAGCATCCACATCTTCAGCATGGTCAATATCCGAGTAAAAAATACCAATTAACTATTTACTGTAATATCAGACATTTTTGTGGGAACTAAGTTTGGTTGTTGCCCTGAACCACGAATTTAAATACCCAACCAAAAATTAGCCATGTATGATGATGCCCCCTGCCAATTTTTTTTTACTGGTTTTTGATCCTAGAGATTAAGAAAGCTACTAGTATTTGATAAATCAATGTCAATACTGTAATCTGGTAATAAAATATTAGCTTTACATGTGTTTGTTTTATTTTAACCCTTTGAAAAAAGAACAATTCAGCATTTTTTATTGTTTCATTGCACGAATATCAATAAGGTGTTCGATAGCTGTATTTTCCACTCAGTGCCTTAAATCAATATGTGAAATAAGTAAGTGTAGAGAGAAACGAGAAAAAGCATAACGTATTCAAACAAAAAATACTAATAAATGAAAATTAAATTTTATACTTGTTCAGATCGATCCTTCATTCAAGTACAACTGGTGTTGAAAAATGTACATTCTCCTGAAAGTACATTTCATTTTATCTATGCATTTTAAATCCAAAGAACAACAAGCCTGTAAAATACTAGAACTATTGCTTGAAGCACTATTATTATTGAAACACTATGTATGTGCACTAATTACAGCAGAGCATTAAAGCTCACACTTTACTGATTTTTGGACTGTATCAACATCATGCAAATAAGGTTCATAGTACACACAAATGCTTGTCAGGTAAATAATCCCCAAATTTTAAATGAGTCCAGATTTCTCAAAACCACTGATAATTACGTCCGATCTTTCAGTTATTGCCGCATGAGTTTCAATTATCCGTTGTGTGAATTGGCTTGATTAATGAGGTTGCAAGTTCACTAATACACTATACTGATCGTCACCTGTAATATCTTCCTTTTCCATGATTGCTTCCATGACCTGTTTAGCGTACCATTCGTGGAAGTGTGATTTTAATTCTTCTTTGTATTCTTTATATACTGTAAATATGTACTGGCAGCCAAAATTTCAACTTAGAAATTCAGTGTGGATTTTATAACCAATAGATAGATCTTTAAAAACCTAAAAGAACAAAAAAAAAAAAAAAAAAGATATGATGTGTCCAGAGATGCTGCCAGGGTACGCGAATCACGCAGAATTTGTACGAATTCGCGCACTTGGAAAGCAGTGATGCACGAGAACTCTCGCAAATTAGTTTAAAGTCGCGCATATACTCTGCGCAGTATACAATTTTTATTTAACTTTTAACCCTTAAAGTGCTTGTCGGGGCATAAGTCGCGCCGCCAGTAGAAGTCTCGTAACGCTAGTCTCATTATTGGTCTTTTTTTCCGGTAGGCAACTGTTTACACATTGATATGAACGGTTGTTAAACTAAATTTGATTGGCACATTGGGCCCTGGAACAAGCATTGTCGAGTTTTAACCTTGCATTCATGAAGAAAGTTTTACAAATGCGAGTTTCAAATATGGGCCCATGGAAAATCCCAAATGGCTGACTCGCAACATGGTTCATCTTCAGATGACTATTTTGTTCGGCAAATACTGGCTGATGATAGCGATGATGACAATGATTTTTAAAGTTTTGAAGTATATGAGATTATTTTAGCCCGGAAAGTGTTACTGGAAATACCGGCGAGTAATTTTGAACCAGAAAATAATGTTGAATACGAGTCCGATGTACATGCTGTATGGACAAAAACAGACAGCATGCCGGTGAACTCCCTATTATGTGGTCCTTTGAAATTAAATGTCAAAAAGGCAGAATACTACCGTAATCACGGTAAGTCTTGGGACACCATAAGTCTTGGGACACCCTTAATTATTTTCAAAAGTAATTTTTTTATGACCTATAAAAGTTGGGACACGAAGTTAAAGGTATTTTTTCATGTACATGTACTATAAGTCTTGGGACACCTAAAACATTTTTTTTCTCTACTGATCGATCGGCGTATTTTATCGATCGTAGCCTCATGTAAAATAAACAGGACTTCGTGGTTGTTAAGGGACTCTCATTATGAATTATTACATGGAAATATTATAAATTATTACAATTTGTTTGAAGAGTCAATAAATACATTGAATTTTCTCTGTTTTCATATTATTTCTATCAAATTAAAATATGTATAATTTAATCAGACGATGACAAGTACTGAGCATTAGCGGTATGTTATACCCATTAACAATAACTTCTCCCTATTGTGCTCTAGTTTACTATTGTCAGTTTATGCATTATTGCATTAAAATTGTCGAAAGTCACCTGTAATTATTGGGGAGTTTTTTCCCCTGAAAATGGAAATACCTAATTCATTACAATGTGATACCAGGATGAGAACAATGAAAATGGTGTTTATTTCAACTCTCACATTTATTGAGCGCATGTTTACATCATGGCGTCACCACGTGCACATTGAAGATTTTACTTGTGATGAATGAAGTACATACATTTGATTCGAATCATAGGCACCATTGCACTAAACTTAAATAATATCTTTAAAATACGATAAAGAAGTTTAAGAAATACTGCTTTTAAAATAAAAACTCCGTGGTGGTTTGCTTTGATGTAAGCGACCTTAAATAAGTCCTGTTTACTCAATTACGGTAATCATGCTAATATTACGCAGTAGAAGCCAATCACACATCAAAGTACTGGCATTGCCTCCAGACAAAATTCCTCTTTACCCAAGCCAATTTCAGGGTTTAAACAATTAACTGGCCTGGATTGCTGTCGGAAAACAAAAGACAAATCTGCCAATTATAAACAAAGGAGACGCCAAAACAACCAGCTTGCCAAATTAAAAAGTGGAATGAATAATGCGTGGAAAATTATCATTTTGTAAAACCGAAACACTAAACTAAAATGGATCAAGGATGCTCTTAATCGATCTATTCAGAATTTTAACATATATTATATATGACAAGTTATTTGAATTTATGCTGGTTATGTGCTTTATAAAATTAAACACGTGTACATTTTCATATAGATTACATCACTTTGTAGGATCGCTTTTACCACTGAAAAACAGTAACTGTTAAGCGCGTGAATCCAAATAAATGAAACAGCAATGAACGTGTAGCTGAAATGTAATCTGGAAGAATGCGATATGGTAAAAATGACGAATAAAGCAAAATCTGCATCTAATATTTTTGGGAATAAACAAGGATATAAGTGACGCCAAGTACGATTTGCACTGTGTAAGTACTGTACACTATAGTACAGGTCTTCCCTTAAATGTAAGCGGCCCGTGAATTATGAAGTCTTTATTTACCTTTATTTTAAACTGTGTTGGAGAAATTGGAAAATATGCACATGCAAAATAATAACAAACAATCATAGTAGTGTATGACAGTTTATTGACGAATGACATGGTAACTGAACGAGCTGGTCACTGCTGTGTGACGTATAGCGATCTTCCCAATTTTGTCTTTACATTTTTTTTGTGCCTACAAGTTTTGGGACGCCGAAAATTTTATATATTTTACAGGCATGTAAGTCTTGGGATACGAAAAAGAAAATTTATTTTTTCGTGTCCCAAGACTTACCGTGATTACGGTAAGCCTAATTAAAGTACAGGTAATTTAAAAGTAGAGTACAATATTTCACTTCTTTTCTCAAACAATTCTGCCTTGAGGGATCTTGTGCTACAAAGCTGTATAGTACTCTAAGAGTTAAGATAAATTGTATAAATAAAAATCTAAAAAGAAATTAAAAAGTAAGGATATTTATTTTTAATCAGAATAACTGTCAGAACAAGCTGACTATGGCATTGATGGACTTAAAACCCAAATACAAAATTGTGGAACAGATCAGAAATCTGGCATACATGTAGTAGTCAGCAAAGCACTGATTTAAGAAGTGAAACTTGGACAGAGCTCTTGTTAATGAAAAATAATATTTTGGAGCAGAGATATCCAAGAGACAATACCTGTGAGCTGCTGAAAATTGTACATAGCAACCATAAAGAACATTTTTCCAACTTGTTCAAGCTGGCTTAGCTAGCTATGCATATGTGAAAGAGGGTTCTCAGCACAGAACAATATTCATACACAGATAAGGAACAAATTAAGCTCAGAAGGGATCAACAGATTAATGCTTTATACAACTAGAGGAAACATCTTTTGAGGATTTTGATTTAAATAGAGAATGAAGAAAGAAAGAGACGGATAATTATGTGTTTGGTAAATATTGAACTATGGCCACTTCCTCCCCCCCCCCCCCTCATTTTTTCCTACTCCCTTCTTATTTTGGTGACAAGGGGGGAACCCCCTCTTTTAGATAAAATCCTGGCAGCATCTCTGTATGTCTACCCCTTCTGGTTCAAAAGTTGTGGGTAAAAATGTTCTTCATTAAACACTGATTTCCACAGATTTGTCAAAATTGCATAAATGACCAATTTTAATAGCTGATATTATTGAAACTAATTGCAGTTGAAGTCTGGAACTTTCCAGATCTCTTTTTGTATACATAGACTTTACTCAGTTTTTTGGGGAACTGAATTATGTGAAATAACAATGTACCAGACCATCAAAATTAAAGATCTTCACCAAAACTGGTCAACGGCAAATACAGCCGCCAATACAGGCAAGAATATTAAAAAATCTATATCTCGGCTATTTATTTATCAATTTTTAAAATTTAAAGTGTATTGTGTCCAGATTGCTGTAATCTGTCTAATCATTCTATATTCTGAGGATTTAAAACAACATCTTTTAAAAAATATCTCCCCACCCACTGGGCAGTTCTCACATGACATGAACATGCAACCACACAACACAGAAAAATCTGTACTATGCAGAAGAGCACAACCAATAAAAATGTTTCATTGAAAAGTGAAAAGCATGTCTGTTTGGAACATAACCAATCAGCATTGCTTAAGATCAAAACTTCACTTCTAACATGATAAAACAAACACAGCAGTTGTAACACAGGAAAACTTTATTGAAGAATGTTACTGTAATGACGTTAAGTCTTCGGACACGAAAAAATAATAATTTTTTTTTCGTGTCCCGAGACTTGTATGCATGTAAAATATATAAAAAATTTGTGTCCCAAAACTTGTAGACAAAAAAAAAATGTAAAGACAAAATTGGGAAGATCGCCACACATCACAAAGCAGTGACCAGCTGGTTGAAATACCACACCAATAAACTCTAATAAATACTGTGATTGTTTTATGTTGTTATTTTGCATGTGCATATTTTCCGATTTCTCCAACACAGTTTAAAATAAAGGTAAATAAAGTCTTCATAATTCACGGGCTGCTCATCTTTAACGGGAGACCTGTACTATATATAGTGTACAGTACTTACACAGTGCAAATCGTGCTTGGCGTCACTTACAATCCTTGTTTATTCCCAAAAAATATTTGCTGCAGATTTTGCTTTATTCATCGACTTTACCAAATCACATTCTTCCAGATTACATTTCAGCTACACTTTCATTGCTGTTTCATTTATTTGGATTCACGCGCTCAACAGTTACTGTTTTTCAGTGGTATAAGCGATCCTACAAGTGATGTAATCTATATGAAAAGTGATGCGTATTTAATCATATAAAGCACATAACCAGCATAAATTCACATAACTGTCATATATTCATGAAAGAATGATCATAATATATGTTAAACTTCTGAATATAGATCGATTAAGAGCATCCTTGATCCATTTTAGTTTTGTGTTTTGGCTTCACAAAATCGTAATTTTGCACACATTATTCATTCCACTTTTGATTTTGGCAAGCTAGTTGTTTGGGCGTCCCCTTTGTTTATAATTGGCGGATTTGTCTTTTGTTTTCCGACAGCACTCCAAACCAGTTAATTGTTTAAACCCTGAAATTGGCTTTGGTAATGAGGAAATTTTGTCTGGAGGCAATGCCGGTACTTTGATGTGTGATTGGCTTCTACTACGTATTATTAGCATGATTACCGTAGCTGAGTAAATATGTACTTATTTAAGGTTGCTTACATCAAAGCAAACTACCACGGAGTTTTTATTTTAAAGGCAGTATTTCTAAAACTTCTTTATCGTATTTTAGAGATGTTATTTAAGTTTAGTGCATTGGTGCCTATGATTCGAATCCAATGTATGTACTTCATTCATCACAAGTAAAATCCTCAATGTACACGTGGTGACGCCATGATGTAAACATGCGCTCAATAAATGTGAGAGTTGAAATAAACACTATTTTTGTTGTTCTCATACTGGTATACCATTTTAATGAATTGGGTATTTCCATTTTCAGGGGATAAAACCCCCCATATATACAGGTGACTTTCGACAATTTTAATGCAATAATGCATAAACTGACAATCGTAAACTAGAGCACAGAAGGGAGAAGTTAAGTTTAATGGGTATAACATACTGGTAATGCTCAATTCTTTTTACCGTCTGATTAAATTATACATATTTTAATTCGGTAGGAATAGTAAGAAAACAGAAACATTCAATATATTTATTGACTCTTCAAAGAAATTATTATAATTTATAACATTTCCATGTAATAATTCATAATGAGAGTCCCTTAACAGCCACGAAGTCATGTTTATTTTACTTGAGAGGTTAGAATCGATAAAATACGCTGATCGATCCGTAGAGGAGAAAAAAAAATGTTTTAGGTGTCCCAAGACTTATAATGTCCCAAGACTTGCCGTCATTACGGTAGCTAATTTCTAAGTTAAGTCTGCGAGGTCTGACCGATGAAAGTAGATAGCAGCAGCAGCTCTGAACAACTCTGGACATCTGGTGGAAGTCATCATTCTCTGTAAAAGTGCAAAACAGCATATTTAATAATTTATAAGACCTGTAACAGTGTAAGAATTGGGAAACTGAAATTTATTTTTTTTCTCCCCCAGTTTGAAATTTAAGATATTGTAATAATTTTAGACTGAAAATGTATCAATTTTGTGAACACATTTTGTTGTTTTTTTTCTTGTTTTTTTAAAAATGTTTTGATATATTTATATATAATACCAAATCATGACACTTACCGGTACTCAGATAGATTTTATTTAGAAATATTTTGATTGGGAGGAGGTAAATGTGTTTTATTATATAGCCAAGAGAGAGAGAGAGAGAGGGAGACGGAGGGACATGCAGACAAACATTAATTATTATTCATTTATGATAATATAGAAGTGTTGATTTCCCAGACAGACCAACAAAAATAATAATGAAACATTGACCAAGAAATATTTTGATGAAAACAGAACAGAAGGAAGTGATATGTCGTAATAGAGAAACCGACTTCCGGTTTATAAATGTCCAAGAACCGTAAGGAAATGAGCAAAAAACAAGAACTATACAAAATATGTATGCACAAAATGATTAATTATTCACTCGTTTTACTAATTCATTGAATCAATATAGCTAATTATTTTTTATTAAAATTAAATCACTCTCTCTTGCAGTCTCGGAATGCAAGATGTGCTAACACGTGGTGATTGTGAACTTTGTGTCACAGTAAAAACACATTTTAATAGCAGCAATACATTTACCCATCACTATTATATAGCTTTATTCCTTTTCCGTGTCGAAAAACTCGTCCGTTCGATGTGAAAACATTCTCCCACTTAAAGTGGAGAATTTGTCAACAAGCCACGTCACGCCCGTGCATCTCTCTGCGCCTGCGCAAACATTCATCTTTTTCATGGACGCCATACCTGGTGGTTGTGTCGCAAAAACGTAACCTGAGGAAATTGTCTGCTGCGGTTTTTCAACTACATTTCGGACTTCCCTCCTTCTAAATTCATCTGTGTTACAGTTGTCCGTCTCGGCTATATGTGTTTTATGCCACTATTCGTCAGTGTTTAGTTCTAGGAAGAGTTTTTCTAGTTCTCCACGTGTACTCTACCCTTAGAGGGGTTAGGGTAAACAATATATCTTGTTTCTTTTCAGGTACACGGTAAGTCGTCTATGTCATTACAACACGACATAGAACAACTGTGATAGCGCCGCAATTAACAGGCGCATAATTTTACAGAATTAATATTTCATTTATATATTATTCTCCTACTATTTCAATTGTTTCTTTATTATCTACGCGTGTCGCGTCGCATGCTTTTCTTGTACTTTCCTGAGACCAATAAAGCTTGTCAAGTGAACTAGCTTCTAATATCTCTTGGGAAGAACATATATATGTATATTGTTTACCTGTAGAACTAACCACTGTGGTGCAGATAGCCCGCAAAGTATATGGTGAACGGGTATGTATAGAGTACGCGACTTACCAAAAAAAGGTGAGTTTTCTACGTGTAGATTTTAAAGGTGAGTTTATACGTTGTTATTATTATTGATTGATACTTCAATAATAACTATTTCAGATAATATTTATTTCAGATAAAAGAAACAATGTCAGCAAATCAGTCTGTAGGTAAGTGTGGCCATAAGAAGGCCGCATGGGATACACACTCAGACTGTCTTACCTGTTCCAAGTGTAAGCGGAACAGTCGCTGCAATATTTGTACAAATTGGACCAATGAAACCTGGAATCTTGCTGATTCCAGGCGTACTTATAGAGGGCGGAAAAAAAATAGTTAAATCCCCCTCATCGTCTGATTTCTCTGGATTTTCTTTTACAGGTACTCAGACTAAGGCAACATACAGCAAGAAAACCACTCTAGTTCACAAGAACATTCCGGGGCCCCAAGAGCCTGCACCAGCCTCCCCGGACATAGTTGAGGTCCCTCCTGTAGGGGCTTGTGAACGCTCCAAGAGTAAATCGCATCTCCCGGGAAGGGAGAAGACGAAAAAGAGCAGTAGTGTGTTACTTCCTTCCACCAGGAAGGAAGTGTACCACTCCAAACATTCCCAAAGTAGCGTGTCGCACCCTCTCGAGGAGGGGCTACACCGCACCTTGGGTAGTAATGAAGACAGACGGACATCTGAGATGTCGTCTGACCGGTCACTGACCGGTGACAGGTCCGGTCACCGGTCAGTGTCGGGTGACCGGTCTTCCGGTCACCGGTCAATGTCTTCTGACCGGTCACTGACCGGTGACCGGTCCGGTCACCGGTCAGTGTCGGGTGACCGGTCCACCGGTCACCGGTCAATGTCTTGTGGCCGGTCACTGACCGGTGACTGGTCCGGTGGCCGGTCACTGACCGGTGACCGGTCCGGTCACCGGTCAATGTCGGGTGACCGGTCACCGGTCACCGGGTGCCCGGTACCGGTCACCGGTCTTTGGTTGATCACCGGTCGCCGGTCACCGGTCACCGGTCACATCGTTCCGGTGACCGGTCATCCAATACCGGTCACCGGTCACCGGTCATAGGCCACCGGTCTTCTCGTACCGGTCACCGACGTCACACTGATCAACAATCAGAGGCCTCGGCGTACGGAAGGTCGCAGACCAGGGAAGGGGATCGGATCGGTGTCCCCCCCCTTCCCTATTATACCAATGAATCCATACGGGATGTGGGGACCAACATCTCATAATAATTGGCCCCTTATGCCCCCTTGGGCTACTGGACCCTGGACTCTGAGTAGAAACGATGTTGCGGCTCGTGCTCCGCCATCGCCTCCTCGCCAGGTAGCATCCACTAGTAGATCCCGACGCCTAGCATCATCCGCGAAAGGCAAGCGATCTCGTCTTTCTCCTGAAAGATCTAGAACACCTAGAGCCCCTACTCAGCAAGTACGGGAAATGGCGCATAGTGCGCCTCTGTTACCTTCTCCAAAGGACATTGTGTCGCCCGGCCACCCTCCTGCTCGGAGTGTTCTAGATGATGATGCTGTATCTATCATCGTCGATTCCAACGAGTACGAACTGGAACCGACTGATAGACCCAGCTTCCCTCAACCAGAGGAAGCGGAAGAGATATGGTCTTTTGATAAGGCGGTAAATGAAGTTTACCGCCTACTACCTACGGATTTGTGCCCGAAACCGTCTGGTTCACAGTCCAAGAAGATCCTCTCCAGTTTGGAAAAGATCTCCGGGGCTCAACCACAACCAGATCTTCTGCTCCTTCCGCATTCCTCTACAATTGAGGAAATATCACAGAGGTTCTCCTCAGGCCAGGACATCGCTAGACGGCGCAAAGGGTGGGCTGTCCCAGCCTCTACTTTAAGACCTATGGTCTCTGCCTCTAGTTACCGGGTACATTCCCCGAAGTGGCCCGTTAAACCTCCTCAATTGGATGCAGATGCATCTCAAGTCGGCTTGACAACGGGAACCTGGGCACGCCTTCCTATTAAGACGATCGAAGCCATTGAGAAGAAGGTCCGTCTTCTGACCACCATAGCTTCTCATGCGGACCTCTTCTCAGCTACTTCGTTTAGTATGCTGAGGGAGGCCTCTCTGAATCCAGCCGCATTACAGCGTGTGCTGGAAGCTGTTGCCAAGACATCTCGGCATTCACTCGCTATTGCAATGGCCCTTTCAGCGGAACTCCTACACATCCGTCGTGATGTTGCACTGGACTCCTCGAGGGTCTTACTTAGCCACAGTAAAGACCTTCTAAGGGCTGCTCCGCTGGAAGCTGAGAGTCTCTTCGGAGGTCTCATTCCCACTGTGGCCTCACAAGATTTGAAGGACCATCAACATAGGTCCTTCACAACTGCACCTGGCCCATCGCAATCGGCCAGGAAGCGTTCTAATGTGCATCGACCTCAGGGGCCACCTGCTAAATTCTTTAAGCAGGTACAGCCCCAATATAGTGCACAACCTCAATATAGTGCACAACCTCAAGTGAGACTTCCTCGTCAGTCAGGTCCTAGGCGTGGACCTAGACGCCGAGGAGCCCCTAGGAAGAAGTTCTACAACCCACCTTCCTTTCCCAAGGAAGGAGGGGGGGGGGGACGGCCCTAGGGACTCGCACCCTCTCCTGCCATCCATTCCTCTCCCAAACATCCCCGTAGGGGCTCGCCTAGGCCTCTTTTCAGAGGCTTGGGCAAGTATCACGGACGATGGGTGGGTCCTTTCTCTTGTAAGCGAGGGTTACCGTATTCAGTTTCAGGAACAACCTCCACTATCAAGGACCCCCGTATTCTTTCATCAGTCCAATCTGGTGAAACTAAGGGAAGAGGTAAATACCCTTTTACAAAAAGGGGCAGTCGAGAGGGTCCTGAACGATCAGTCCCCTGCATTCTACTCCCGAATCTTCCTGGTCACCAAGAAAAGTGGGAAATTTCGCCTTATTATCGATCTCTCCCCCTTAAACCGTTTTCTTTTGGAGGAACATTTCAAGATGGAGACCACCTCCTCAATCCGGAATGCGATGCGGCCATCGGATTGGGCGGTCTCCATCGACCTTCAAGATGCATATCTTCACATTCCGATTTTTCCACCTCATCGGAAATATCTCCGGTTTTGCTTGGACCAGGAAGTTTTTCAATTCCGGGTTCTACCGTTCGGAATAGCTTCCGCACCCAGAGTTTTCACCCGAGTTATGGGAGTAATAGCGTCTTATCTACGAGTACGGGGAACTCCGATCCTCCAATACTTCGACGACTGGTTAATCCACAACGTTCAGGTTCAGTCCCTCCATCAGGATCTGTTCCGTTGTTGGTCCACAGTAACTCGATTGGGTCTTTTACCCAACCTCGAGAAGTCAGAACTGATTCCATCCCAAGACTTCGTTTATGTAGGAATCAACTTCCTCACAAACCAGAACTTAGTCCGGGTTCCCCGAGGAGCGTATAGATCGAATCCTGGCACTCTTAGAGACACTACGAGTAAAAACCGTGTTGTCTGCTCGCCTTTACCTATCCCTACTGGGAACCTTGAACGCCGCTGCAGATCTGCTTCCCTTAGGACGGCTCCATATGCGCCCTCTACAGTTTCTCCTACTCGCAAGGTGGAAACCACACAAGGATTCTCTATCAGCTCCGATTCCTCTAGGACCAGATTTCCATCATCATCTGCGATGGTGGATGAATCGAGACAGATTCCTAGCTGGGGTCCCCATGCACGCTCCGGATCCCCACTCCTACCTGTTCGCCGACGCGTCAGATTCCGGTTGGGGTGCTCATCTAGAGCCAGAGGGGATAACTCTTCAGGGCCTTTGGACCCTACACGAGTCGTCCCTGCACATAAACAACCTAGAAATGAAGGCTGTCTTTCTAGCATTACAAGGGTGCGTCGACAGGGTAAGGGGTCGTTGTGTCATGGTCTCCTCCGACAACACGTCCGTCGTAGCGTATCTCCGACGTCAAGGAGGCACACATGCCCCTTCTCTTTGCGTGGAGGTCTGGAACCTCCTCTGCTGGGCTACCTCGGAAAACATCTCCCTCCGAGTTCGCCACATCCCAGGGAAAAAGAACATCTTAGCGGACAGTCTGTCCAGGCCAGGCAAATCAGTTCTCACAGAATGGACTCTTCACCGCGAAGTGACAGAGTCCCTTTTCTCACTATGGGGAAGGCCCCTCGTGGACTTGTTTGCGACCAGGCTCAACAACAGACTCCCCTTTTACGTCTCCCCAGTCCCGGACCAGAGAGCGTGGGCAGTGGACGCGTTCAGCTTCCAGTGGGATCGTCTGTTCGCATACGCCTTCCCACCGTTCCAATTGCTTCCCCAAGTTCTGCAAAAAGTAAGAACTTCCACTGCCCGGATCATTCTCATAGCTCCGTTATGGCCCCAACGATCGTGGTTCAACGATCTTCTAGATCTATTGATAGATCAACCCAGATCTCTCGCTCAACGGAGGGATCTTCTGTCACAACACAGAGGCTCCCTCCTACACAACAGCCCACACATTCTCCACCTTCACGCTTGGTTCATCTCAAGCGATCTATCCGCCAGAACAAGTTTTCGGGCCGGGTTGCCAGTTGCATCATTCAGGCCAGGAGAGCTTCTACATCCAAGGTCTATGATGCCAGGTGGAGAATCTTTTGTGATTGGTGCAGTAGGAAACGTGTTGATCCCAGCTGTTCCTCTATAACTGCCATGCTGATTTCCTTTTGTTCCTTTTCGAGAACAAAAGATGTTCAGTATCTACTATCAAGGGCTATAGAGCCGCCATTTCTAACACACTTAAATTCTCTCAGGGCTCGGAGATTGGTTCAGATCCACACCTTGCCGATCTCATTAAGTATTTTGAGCTACAGAGACCTGTCACTCGCTCTCTGACGCCTAGATGGAATCTATCATGTGTTTTATGGTCCTTAACAAAAACCCCCTATGAACCAATGGGTGAGGCATCCTTTCAGGATCTCACACTCAAGACGGTATTTTTACTCGCTTTGGCGTCTGCGAGAAGACGTAGCGAGATTCATGCATTGTCGGTGGACACTGGCTGTCTCCGTTTTAATGGCAATTTTGAATCCGTTTCCCTCCTCTGTCAGCCAGGATTTTTAGCCAAAAATCAATTACCTGCGGTTGCTCCATCACCTATAGAGATCCCCAGTCTTAGTCGAATCTGTGCTGGGGATGATCAAGATAGGCTCTTATGCCCAGTTAGGGCACTGCGTTTCTATCTAAATGCTTCAAAAGTGAAAAGAAAGGGCAGGAAACGTCTTTTCCTTCCTCTTAAGGGCTCCGTTGATATTTCGGCCTCCACGATTTCAAGGTGGATTGTCACCACAATTAAAAGAGCTTACCAGTCCCTTACTGATAGAGACCTCTCCTTTATGAAACTAAAAGCCCATGAGGTTCGAGCCGTCGCTGCCTCATGGGCCTATCTAAATCACTCTTCTCTGGAGGACGTCATGAAGGCAGCATTTTGGCGATCCCATACTACCTTTTCGTCCTTCTACCTCCGCTCATTAGCACATCAAAGCGCAGGCATATTTTCTCTGGGTCCCATAGTTGCGGCACAACATGTGGCCCAGAAGGACTCCAGCAAATAGTAAAGTGGACATCTCCCCTCAAATGGTGAGTAGTTTACATTTTTCCTCTGTTTTTGATCAGTTTAACATCAGCCGACCCACCTAACTGACAAATTCAGCTATATAATAGTGATGGGTAAATGTATTGCTGCTATTAAAATGTAGTTTTTTGGGGGGTAAAACTAATTTTAATTATGCAATACTTACCCATCACTATTATCAAATGCCCGCCTCCCACCCCGCTCTGATGCCCTGGCGTAATTTCGTCTATGAAAAAGATGAATGTTTGCGCAGGCGCAGAGAGATGCACGGGCGTGACGTGGCTTGTTGACAAATTCTCCACTTTAAGTGGGAGAATGTTTTCACATCGAACGGACGAGTTTTTCGACACGAAAAAGGAATAAAGCTATATAATAGTGATGGGTAAGTATTGCATAATTAAAATTAGTTTTACCCCCCAAAAAACTACATTTTACTGAAGAATATCGTATTTAATGCATTAAAATATATTTTTAAAAATGCACAAAAAATGTTCATAAATGTTTAGAAAAGCAAGAAAAACAATACTTACCAGTGTGTTGTCGCAATTTGTCAGTTAAAAAGAGCAAGAAATTAACTTTATTTCAGCATTAATTGTAATTTTGGTGATGCATCTACAATGAAGATATGGCTGGTAGAAAATGATCGTTTTTATGGAGCTCTGTTGAAAGTGGTACACGTCCTAAGGCAGGCTGCCAGTACATACTGTAAAGTCTTGTGGATAAAGTTGGTCTGTACATGAGACGGGCACAAACAAATGAGTGATTCCACTGTCTTTCAATTTAGCTAGCATCTTTGCACATTGGTGTCCTCAAAACACATCAAATATTGCCACTGCCTGCTGATTGCATTGAGCAAGGGGCAGCTGGTTACGTGTTTTCTTCACTTTATGGACAGTGGTTTAAGTAAAAGGTCATATAGATGTACTTTAACCCATTTTATCCTGTTTACCAATTTCAACTACACTGTCCGATTCCTGAGAAGCAATTCTAAATACATTGTGGTAAAACTGAGCATCACACAGCAGCAGCAGTTGAAATTGTGATGACCTTCACCATGTTTACTAAAAGTGTTGTAACATTGTTATTTCTTTTTTAAAGTATATAAAACTATGTATCTTTGAAAAGGTATTAAAATTTGCAACACAGTGATATATGTTTTGTTATCATTTACCAATGTACATGCTCACAACTGTATTTTGAAATATGACTTGAAAAAAAATAAAAAAAATAAAAAAACTCGCCATGATGTTCAGTGAATCTTTTGTCCATGAAGATGAATGAAATGCTCCTAATATTATGTGAATAAAATAAAGATAATTCTATTTCTAGTATTTTGGTCCAAATTTGAAGTTTCTAGCACTGTTAGTTCAAAAGTTATAATAATTTTACTAAAATTGGACAACAAAACACCTGGAACAATTTTTTACATCACATTCCAAAACATGTACTTCAGCGTGCAGTTTCTCATGAAAACATGTTGAAAAGTGCATGAAGCCATGCATCATCTCTTTCATCAACTTGATGCAATTCTAACCCATCATTTAAGTCAATATTATCATCAGAATCATCCAAATCATCAACTTCAATGTCGCTACCCTCGCTGTCAACATCCATGTTTACATCTGAGTTGTCGTCCATCATTTTATCGATCGATTTTCAAGCCAACAATTACTTTTGCAACCACGTTTTTTTAAAAATTTCACTGCGCATGCGTGCTTTAACCATTTCCTGTGTTGGTGAAGAAGTACACAAATATTTGTGATGTATAACACATGTTTCTATAGACGCTACACACATACGTAGTAGATTACGACCGTAGTCGTATTCAGGATAAAATGGGATACTACGACCACAGGCGTATTCAGGATAGAATGAGGTATTACGACCGTAGTCGTATTCAGGATAAAATGGGTTAATAACCGATTGGCTTAGAGTTGTTGGCTAGATCAGCTTCCTTTAATGTTGAGCACTAGGATGAAAAAAACGTGTAAGTGATTGATCTTGACTGGTGTATATAGAGGTGGTAGTATTCTTTTAGTGTCGTTGGCTGCGTCCGCTTCCATTGATGTTGTCCACTTGAACGAAACCAGGTTTTCAGATCTTTGATTTGTGGTCATATATGTGGTAGTATTGTTTTAAACATTCAAGTGACCGCTGTTTGTGTCTGCATAGTTTTATTCTTTTGTATTCTTTATTTTGGGTATTTGTAGAGGTTAAACAATGAAATTAAATACTTGCTAATATGCAAACTTTGACAGGGAAAACCACGAATTTAAGTACCCATGAAAATGTCTTTTTTTTTATTACAAAACCACGAAAATTGAGCCCCAAGAAAATAAATTATACCTCAGTATCATCTGCTCAGTTCATTTTGTCAGGCTCACGATATGCACTGCCATGTTGATCTCCACACGTTGAAACTCGTATTTGAAATCAAATTTTCAAATAACCAGTTATCATCAGCTCCATGGTGGACGGAATGTAGTGAACATAAGACCGGAGTCCTATCCTGCTGGCGAAGGTAAAGTACGACTGGAGTTGTATCTCGGTGCAAAAGGGTTGAGAACCATTCCATATATTTTGGTTTAATTTGGTATGAACATTTTTGCATAGACCTACTGTCTTTAATCTAAATATCCAGAACCTCCAATTTTCTGGATACCACATTTTCAAAATTTGAAATTTTCAATAGTACATAAAATATCCAAGTACATATTTAAGCCAACTGAAAAATAATCAGGTTGGAATGTGAACTAAGGAATGTTTTACACATACTCAAAAGTATATGATTGAGTATATGATGATCAGACCTTTAGCTGCTCTAATTACCACAAGTAAACTTGGAGTTCCTCCAGCTTTCCCAGTTTTTTTTATGTATCTTTCCACTGGCAGAGAGAATCAGGGACCTGCATGTAACCATACTTGAAGATTTTTATTTTTCCAAGGGATCACCATATTGTTGCAACTCTGTAGCCTTATCTAGACAATTTCTAGTAGGGAGGGCCAAAATAATGTTACTTTAAATACATGCTGCATTAAGAATCTAACTATACTTCATTTCCTATGTAGAGGCCATCAAATTTCCAGGACTGCGACCCATTGGTTCTATTTAATGTCACAATTGTTTTGACTCGACCAGGTGCATGTGTGAGAAGGGGAAAGTCACTCTTGGTTCTAAAAGCTCTCATTTGGCAATGATTTCATGTACATTGTTCTTAAGTTTCAAGGGGTCTAGTGCAAGTGAATATACTTTCATTGTGATAAATTTTAGAGACCATTGTAGTGACCTCACAAGTTCTTTGTTATGAATGTTTGAACGGTGGTGTTTGGATACAAGAGGATTTTTCGTTTGTTTCACAACGACAGTCCATTGCACGTTGGTTAAGTTTTGCATTTTGGTCAGTTTCAGGCACTGGGATGGGGTATCCTTGTTCCATGAACACATTTCTAGTTAAATAGCAGTTTTCCATCACATCGAATGATGAATATAAATAATTGAAGTATATATGCAGGGCTCTCAGGGACCCGAGCTTCTGAGTCAAATGGGCATGAAATTCTCAGGATGCACCTTTTCTAATGCATTTAATGCATCCCTGTGATGTGCCTCATTTTTCTCCGTGATGCTTCCTTTTTTATATTATTGGTCAGCCATGGCCGATCTGCAAAATAGCTAATGGCTAGACTTAGGTAAACAGGCAAGAAGCCGGTCTGGCTAATTAACAGTTAATCCTTTTGATGTGTTGACTTAAAGAAACTGATGTTCTGTTGAATGTGTATGTAAGCACCTGTGATTGTTCGGCAAATGAATGAAGCCCTTTGTTGTTTAATGGTGTTTAAATTGGTAACGACAAGTATATAAATTGTGAAAGTAATCACTGTGAAATCATTAATATGCAATAATAATAATAATAATAATAATAATAATAATATATGCCACTTCAGTACATGTAATTTAGACTAGGGCACTACAGCATGAGTAGACACTTTTAAAATAAAAAAAAGTCAGCTAAATCTGTTTCCATTTTTTGGGAAAACATACTTGTGATGAAAATGAAACTAATGCTAATTAAAGGCAAAAAATAGACAAATGTGAGAGCACAAGTGAAGAGAACAAGGAGAACTTTGAACTCTGAATGTATATTCAGTGCTGATTCTGTCTCAACTATGGTGAGAGATGCTGTTAAAAATAGTGACAGAACTACGAACATGAGAACTTAAAACCTGAGTGGGAGAAGCAGTTCTCATAGTTGAAAAAGTGGAATCATATGGTACAAAAGGCAATTTGTCACTGGTGTAAGACTCCTGGAAAGCAAAATCCTTTCACTCCAAATGGAAATGCTAACTCGCAGCTATCATACTTTATCCATCACAAATTTAACCTGGATCATTTAATTATTGTTGAGGGTTGATATGCTGTGCATAAAAGACAGAAAATTCCTTATACTGTAGTGTTGAGAAAACTCTTAAAACTAGTGTGAAAAATGATAACTGCAAAGCAGCACAGTTCCGTACAATGGAACAGTGAATAAATGAATCAGAATAATGTTGGAGCATCTTGTACTTAACTTCGATAACCAGAATACCATACATACATTTGTTAAGTTGAAGAACAGGAAAAAGTAAAGATACTAACTCGTTTGAAAAACTAGCTTGCAGATAATCTTAATAATAATGAGGTCTTAGTTCAGTGCTTAATCTTTAGAAGCTCTAACCGCTTTACAATATTAGTTAACACATAAGGACATAAATATGGACATGATTACAAAAAACAAACACCATGAAATTTTAAAAAAAAAAAAAAATGCTGAAAATAATTAAGCTAAGGAAAACTTGCCAAGTCTCAAGTCTGATTTGAAAAATGCACGTTTTCTAATCTAAAATGTTCTTTAATTCCATTCAGTAATGGTTATAAATGAACCTTGAAAAAATGAATATGATCCTGGAAAAGACCTGAAATTTTTTCTTTCAGGTTCTGGATTCCATGAAACAAAAATGTATTGATTTGAAAATTTAACCTAGAAGCAGATAAATCAGTGTCTGGTTGGAAAAAGTGAGTGCAGAGCCTACTAAAAATGTCTCTTTTTAACATCCACTCCGTAGAGTCTGAAAAATTTCTAGAATAGAAATCGGCAGAAGTATTATCAACTCCTGGTAAGTAGATGGCTGAAAAGTAAATGTCTCTTTTGAGGCACCATTCACAAATAGATTTTGAAAGATCATGCATTTCTTTAGATTGCATTCCACCCATATTATTAACCCTTTTCATAATGAAGCCCATTCAGACAGGCAGTTGTATAGAACTGGAAATTTCAGTCAGTGGTGTAGCAGCAGGAGAGAATGCAGAGACATTGGTAAATCTGGCTTTACAGGACAATTTTTTGAAATTATTTTTCAATGTTGTATACCATTTTAAAAAGCATAAAATTTTCTTTAAGGTCATATATTTTTTGACTGAAAATTTTCAGACGTAAAACTTCAGTTGAAAGTAAAGTTATGTAAGCAAAAATTAATGCTTTACATTTTTTTGTAATAACTTACTTTCAATGCAATTTTCCTATCTGCAATATTCATTTTACCTCCAATATGTAATTGTTTGAAATGGGGGGGGGGGGGGGGAATTTTATACCATTTAAGAAGGTGACAAAATAGTAAAAATCCATCAAAAATATCTAAAGTTATTACAATTTTATTAAATTTACTCGCATGAGAATTGGAGAACAAAAAACAGAATAATCCTTACTGGTAAGTTGACAAAGCTTTTCATTTTGGTTCAGTGTTTTTATTCCACAATAAATTTTAATGTAATAATATAAGAGTTATATTGGGTGTATTTTGGTCCATTTCCAGGGATGCAGGAAATTTTCATAATATTATGCACACACTCAACATCGGTATATGTGAGAACTTTATGAGAAGTGAAGTTCTCAAAATGTCCAGTTAGCTTGAAAAGCAAATACGTCTTCATCATCGTCAATATCCCGAGTCAAAAATATACCAAGAATAACTATTTATCATCACTCAGTTCATTCGATGCAACCAAGATAACGATCCCCACTGCCTAAAATATAAATTCCCCCCCCCCCATTGTCTAAATTTTCATCAAAATTCGGTATCAGCATCACGACCGCATTCAGTACTGTCCGCCATTTTGAATGACACACACCAAACGATACGTTAAAATTCAGTTTTGAAATCAAATTTTCTACTAACCATTTCTCATCATCTCCGTTCATTTTCGCGAAGTGAAGCTCACGATCTGCACTGCTTCAAACATAAAGTTTCCCCACAAAATTGTCTATATTTTCATCAAAGTCGGCATCCACATCACTGCCGTAAATTGCTGTTTCAGCGCTGTCCGCCATGTTGATCTCCACACATTAAAAGTCGTGTTTGAAATCAAATTTTCAAATAACCAGTTATCATCAGCGCCGTTCATTTTGAAGAAGTAAAGATAGCGATCCCCACTGGCTAGAATGTCAATTTTCCACGTGAAATGGTCTTTATTTCCAACTAATTCAGCAAGCACATAACTCTCTTCAATTCCCTCTTCAGAATATGACCGCCATATTTTATCTCTGCACGTTAAAACTCGATTTTGAAATCAAATTTTTACCAGTTTTGGGGTCTTTTAAACACAATCTGGCAGTGCTATGTGTACCTTCTACCTTTATTTCCTTCTTTTCAAAAGAGTACACGTAAACTGATGACGTTTTATAAAGTTAAACACGTGTCTGCAAATGTTGGTAACGGAATCTAGTGAACATACGATCGGAGTCGTATCCCGCTGTCAAAGGGTTAATAAAGATGCCAAGCAGTACAAGAATACTCTGGTACCCGCCCTTTGATAATTATCTGGGTAATAAAATGAGCCGTAGGGTACCTGTTTAATTCATGTAAAAAACACTGCCAAGTTCAGATTGGTGATTATATCTGCCAACATCAGGATCGACCATATCTGCTGGTCTATAAGTTTATACTTTTTGACCAAGAAGTTTATGTGTAAACAAATGTCTTTTTTTCTTTCTTGAAAGTACGAAAAATAATGTGTAAAAAAATTATCATTTTGTGGAAGAGATTGTGTATGAAAAAATATAGAAGCCAACACTGTGAAGGATTTTAACTATTTACAACGACCTCTCCATTCCCAGCAAATATGATTACCCTTCATCATAAAGTGCATGTAGTTAAGCGGCATTTCGTTTGATCCTTTGATCATGCTAGTTGTCAGTTAGAATTACTCTGACACTTCTGTCAGTGAGATTAAAGAACATGTCACTGGTTGAGAAACTTACACAAGTAAGCACCTGGCATTTCATATCATTAGTTATTGTTACGCAGTACTGTAATTCAGAGAGGGTGTTGCAGAAATTTAAAATCAATTACTTTTTAAAATTAAAAATGGGTAAAACATCGAAAGTATGGGCGTATGCTAAGTGACTGGATGAAAATAGTACTCAATGCAACCTGTGTAAAATTATGTTGTCCACTAAAGGTGGTAACACAAGTACAATACGACACTATCTCATCGGAACCCATAACATAGACGTGGACAACACTAGTAGTAAGGGTAACAGCAACTTAAATATTTTTAAATTACTTTTTAGTTTTTGGAAGCAGTACTGATTTTTTTCTTTTATTTCAGTTTCTTAAACTGTTTGTTCGTTTAGTTGCTTTGTATTTTGATACTAATAAATACTAAATGAGCAGTTCTTTTATTTACACTTCAACCACAGAAAGACACTTTTGCACGCTGTTCGTGCCATCATCAACCTATGACAGAGCAATTCAGGTTTGTACGCATTTACCGTAATACAATTTTGATCGGGTAACCGATCATTAGGATCGACGGGTACCTGGTAGATATTTACTAAAACTTTGACAGCTTTAACCCTTTTCATACTGAAGCCCATACAGACAGGCAGTTGTATAGAACTGGAGATTTTTCAGTCAGTGGTTTATGCAGCATGAGAGAATGC